>JAODAL010039367.1:0-38086 GCA_025379985.1 Phyllomedusa bahiana | reverse complement strand
TGGGGGAGAAAAAAAGGGAAAGTAAGACGCTGACAAAAAGACTCCCGGGATCACTAAATGTAACGCAGTTAATCCTTAATGTCTCAAGCCACAAAAACTAGTATCTACCCTAAAAAAAAATGGCCCCCTTTGGCGGGTATAGTAATCAACCTTTTTACACTGATAGCACTGTGGGGTTGCTTTTCGTCGGGGTCGGCAGGATTTATTAGCCTAAGTATAATATTTGGTTTTTGGGGTTTTTGTAGGATTTTAGTAACAATCACTTGTCTGGTAATTTGCTCCATGTTAGGGGGATTTTTTGGTGACTGTTTGGGGGTATTGTCATATAAGGTGAGAAGTTCTGAAAAGTAAATTTGTCATTGGTGATTTTTACTGTACAGTGACTGCGAGGAGAGGAGGGGATTTTTTGGGGGGATTCAGAAAATTAGTGAAGGGAAAAAGTTTTTCTCTGAAAAAAAAACACCCGCAGTTTTACAATGAGGCCAAAAAAATGTCGTGGAACCCACCCCTCCCCAAAAAACCCAAAAGGCCTACCCCGATTTTTTTGGACCCTAGCACGCCCCTGACCTGAGACTACTCGGGGGGCCGGGGAAATGCCCGGGACTGCAGGAGCCTGGGGGGTTTTTAATTGGCTTTTATTATTTATTTTCATTAGTTATAGGGGGCTCACCTGGCAAAAAGGAGGGGGGGTTTCTACCTGGCAACAGAGGGGCACAACCTGGCTACATGGGGGGTAAAACCGACAACAAGGGGGCAAAAACAGGCTAAAAAGGGGGGGGGGGGGGGGTTCTACCGACAACAAAGGGGGCACAAACCTGGCTACAAGGGGGGCTACCTGCAACAGAGGGCACTACCTGGCTACAATGGGGGGGTCTATCTGGCAACAGGGGGGGGACTACCTGGGTACAATGGGGGGGGGGCACCCGGCAACAGAGGGGGGCACTACCCTGGCTACGGGGGGGGGGCTGGCAACAAAAGGGGCACTCCCGGCTACAATGGGGGGGGGGTCTACCTGGCTACAGAGGGGGCATCTACCTGGCAACAGAGGCACACCTGGTTATGGGGGCTACTACCTGGCTATAAGGCATCTACCTGGCTTCTTCCCAAAAGGGCCGTTTTTTGCATTAGTTGGAGTGGGTGTGGCTTTTTGAAGGGGAGTGGCACACCGACAAGATGGGCGTGTGCATGCAAATTTTTGCCATGGCGCGGTCCGCGCGCCGCCCTCTACAATCTCCTGCTTTTTCAATTTCAAAAGTTGGCAGCTATGGTAATTACACAACTTAAGTGGTGTGGAAATAATGTTGTTAAATATAATTAATACAATACATAACCGTAACATTGATATTTAATAGAAACTCAATACATATATAACAGGTCTGTTTTATAATTCAAGCCAGAAGGGAAAGGCGTATCCAGTTTCTCAAACATACTCCTGTATATTTGAGATGTAGCAAAAGATATAAGCTATTACTCTTTATTTAACAAACACAAGTTGAACGTTTTTATGCACCACACTTAAAACAAACATTTGAATCCAAACAATTATTGTGTGGAGTAGATAAAAATAAAAAAGTTAACAAAATATTACTAAGCATGTGAGACCTACAAGCCGCAAACCTGACACTGGAGTCCAGAATCCCAGCTACAATGGGCTGAGATGTAAAATAAATTTTTTAATAGTTTTTACAGCAGTAGGAAAATGTACACAATAGATCATAGAAAAAGTAAGAGTTGACATACTACCGTGTTTTTCCAAAATTAAGACAAGGTCTTGTATTATCTTATTCTCCAAGAAAAAGGCTAAGGCTTATTTTTAGGGGAGGGCTTATTTTATTTATATTTTTAACATGAGAGGTGCAGACACTGCATGCTGGGACATTTAGTTCCCTGTCAGCTGCTGTGGAACTACAAGTACCAGCGTGTATACAAACACACATACACTGGTTTTTGACTATAGGTTATGTACTGTGTGTATATGTACTGTGTGTATATGTACTGTGTGTATATGTACTGTGTGTATATGTACTGTGTGTATATGTACTGTGTGTATATGTACTGTGTGTATATGTACTGTGTGTATATGTACTGTGTGTATATGTACTGTGTGTATATGTACTGTGTGTATATGTACTGTGTGTAAAAGTACTGGTGTATATGTAACTGTGTGTAAATGTACGTGTGTATATGTACTGTGGTATATGTACTGTGTGTGACATGGTGTACTGTGTGTTGTGTTTTAAATGTGTGTAATGTGTTTTACTGTGTGTAAAGTGTGTACTGTGTGTATGTGTGTACTGTGTGTATATGTGTACTGTGTGTGTACTGTGTGTATTGTGTGTACTGTGTGTACTGTGTGTACTGTGTGTATGTGTGTACTGTGTGTACTGTGTGTATGTGTGTACTGTGTGTGTGTGTGTATGTGTGTATATGGATGTGTGTGTGTGTATATATATGTATATACACACCCCTATTAACCCCTTACCGACATTTGCCATACTCATACGGCAATGTCGGGTAGGGGTTCCCGCAAATTGCCGTATGAGTACGTCAAGGCAATCTTGCGCGCTCACAAGCGGAGTGCGCAAGATCGCGGCATGGAATCGGCGGTATATTACCGCTGGCATCATGCCGCATTCCTCACGGCTGGGGTGAGCTCCGTCCGCGGGGGAATTAACCCCCCGATGTCTCGACATCGTGGTCGCGACATCGCGGTTGCGGGCAGCAGGAGTGAGCTCCTGCTTCCCGAGATCCGGCGCAGTAATGGCGCTGAGCGCCGCTACTGATTCTCCTACCAGACGGCCCGGATTCTGAATGACAGCATCCGGGTTGTCTGGTGACGTCACGATGCCCACAATGCATTGTGGGCAGCGTGACTGACAGTTGCCATGGAGACCAGCATACAGCTATAAGCTGTATGCTGGTCTCCATTGCTTTGAACGATCCGAGACGTCATGCAAATTCCCCCATGGGGAAAAGTGTAAAAAGTGTAAAAAAGTAAACCCCAAAACAAAAAAATAAAATAAAAAATACGTACATCGCCCTTTTCCTCCCTTTACAAACGCCAATCGCCCCAAAAAAGATCAAAAATAAAGTACCATTTGGTATCGCCGCGCCGTACGACCCACCCTATAAATCTGTCACGTTAATTAACCTGAAACGGTGAACGCCATAAAAAAACAAAAAAGTCACAGAATTGCGATTTTTGTACATCCTGCAGCACATAAAATGGAATAAAAAGCGATCAAAAACTCATATAAACGCCAAAGTTGTACCAATTAAAACGTCAGTTCATCACAGCTCTGTATACGGAAAAATTAAAAAGTTCTGGCTATTAGAAGATAGCGATGCATAAATATTGTTTTACACAAAAAAACACTTTTTTTTCAAAAAAATTTGGGTGCTTTTCAAATAAAAAAAACTACATAAAATTGGGTATCACCGTAAATTAGTCTCAACCCACAGACTAAAACTAACTTGTCACGGATACTGCATGGTGAACGCTATTAAAAATAAAAATAAAAAACACTGTTTGGGATTGCAGTATTTTCTTCACCCTGCCTTCCAAAAAAACGGATTTAAAAGCGATCATAAAGTCTTGTCCCCACAAAAATATTACAAAAAAAAAAGTCAACACATCCCGCAAAAAAAAAATTCCCTATAAAGCTCCAAAAACAGAAAAATAAAAAAATTATGGCCTCAGACCTGCGGTGATGCAAAAACGTTTTTTCCTTTTCAAATAAAAGTGTTTTTATTGTGTAAAACAAAAACATTAAAAAAAATAATACAAATGTGGTATCGCTGTAATCGTATCAACCTGCTGAGGAACACTAGCATGTCATTTAAAACCGCATAGAAAACCGCTGTAAAAAATAAAAATAAAAAACACTACCGGGATTGCTGTATTTTGTACAAAATGCCTCACAAAAACCTTAAAAAAAAGTGATCAAAGCATCACATTGCCCCCCATAATGGTACCAATAAAAACATCAAGCCCATCTCGTAAAAAACAAGCCCACAAGCAGCTCCATAGCAAAAATTAAGAAAGCTATGGCTGTCAGAATAGGACAACATAAAACGCAACTTTTTATAAAACTCGCTTCTATTGTGTAAAAGTAATAAAACATAAAAACTATATAAATTACATCATTGTAATTGTACCGACCCCCATAGTAAAGTTATCCCGTCATTTACCCCGTAGGGGCGAATACTGTAAACATGAAGCCCAAAAACAATGGCGGAACTGCGTTTCCCCCCCCTCCATTTCCATGGCCCAATGCTAAAAAAAAAACTACGGAACACCTGGGTGCCCAAAATGCAAAATACTCCCTTAGATGAGATCCTTGAGGGGTGTTGAATCCAAAATGGGGCAACTTCTGGAAGGTTTCACCTGTTCTAGTACTTTGGGGGCTTGCAGATGCGACATGGCTCCACCAATATCTGTGCGCCAAAAGCCAAATAGCGCTCCCTCCCTTGTACCCCCTGCCATGCGCCCAAACAGCAGTTTAACACCCACATGTAAGGAAATTGCCAACTTGGAAAAAAATTGCGAAAACACAATTTTGGGGCTTTTTTTTCCAAGATTCCTTGTAAAAATTAAACATTTTCCAGCTAAAATTGCAGATTTTTGGGAAAAAAATAATATTTTTTTATTTTCAGAGCCGAACGCTAAAGAATTTGTGAAACGCCTATAGGGTCTATAATAGTCATTTTCACCTCTGGATATATTCCGTAAGGGTGTAGTATTCCAATATGGGGTCTTTTTAGGGGTATTTATTAAGTTTTGGCACCTTATGGGGTCCGCAAACCTGAAAATGGCCCCTAAATAAAATTGTAATGAAAATAGGCCCCAGAGTCCGGTAGGTGCTCCTCCTATTCTGGGGCTTGTGGTTGAGCCAAATAATGCACTAGGCCACATATGGGATATCACGAAAAACGGCAGAATCTGGGGGAAACAATATTAAATTTTCATTTCCCTGATCACATTTACCCTATTCTTGTCAATAATGGTATAAAAATTGAAAATCTGCAAAAAAAGTGACATTTTTTAAATTCAAATTCCACTTTGCTTTAATTCCTGTGAACACCTAATGGGGGAATAAACTTCCAAATTTGGTTTTGAATACTTTAAGGGGTGGTAGTTTCTTAGATGAGTTCATTTATGGGGGTAATCTAACATACAGGTCAATCAAAGTCACGTTAGAACTGGACTGGTCCCTAAAAATATGTATATTGTAAATTTTCTTGAAAATTTGAAAATTACTACTAAAAATTTTTAAGCCCCCTAATGTCGTTAAAAAAAAAAAAAAAGACATTTAAAAAAATGATGCCACACTACAGCAAACATATGGTAGATGCATTTAAAAACTATTTTGAGTGGAATAACTGTCTGTCTTACATGGGAGAAAAATTTTTTTAAGTTTGAAATTGGTAAATTTTTCAACGATAATTTTGATATTTTCACAAATAAACAATCATTTTTTTGGACCAAATTTCTTTCTATCTTATAGCACAATGTGTCACGAAAAACAATCTCTGAATCACATGGATAGGTTAAAGTGTCAAAAAGTTATTCTCACATAAAATTGACACCTGAAAAGATTTAAAAAACGGGGCCTGTCAAGAGGCCAAAACTGGCTCTGGCGGTAAGGGGTTAATCTTAAACATTTTAGTTTTTAAATATTTGGGTGTTGCAACAGCCATTTCAATTTTATATATCTAATAACTGATTTGGGCACAGTAATATTTCCAATTTGAAATGGTTTATTGTACTAACACAAAATGTCAATATGCATTAAACCAAATTTTGACTGGTGCAAAAATTTAGGTACCCTTATCATTTTATTGATTTGAATACTCCTAACTACTTTTTACTGACTTTCTGAAGCACAACATTGGTTTTGTAACCTCACTTTGAACTTCATAGCCAGGTGTATCCAATAATGAGAAAAGGTATTTAAGAAGAGTGGCATCATGGGCTCCTCAAAACAACTCTCAAATGATCTGAAAACAAAGATGGCTCAACATAGTTGTTTTAGGGGGAAGGATACAAAAAAGTTGTCTCAGAGATTTAACCTGTCAGTTTCCACTGTGAGGAACATAGTAAGGAAATGGAAGACCACAGGGGACAGTTTTTTGTTAAGCCCAGAAGTGGCAGGCCAAAAAAAAAATCAGAAAGGCAGAGAAAAGAATGGTGAGAACAGTCAAGGACAATCCACAGACCACCTCCAAAAGAGCTGCAGCTTCATCTGCTGCTGATGGTGTCACTGGCATCGGTCAAAAATAAAAGCACACTTTGCACAAGGAGAAGCTGTATGGGAGAGTGATGCGAAAGAAGCCGTTTCTGAAAGCACGTCACAAACCGAGTCGCCTGAGGTATGCAAAAGCACATTTGGACAACCAGCTTCATTTTGGAAGAAGGTCCTGTGGACTGATAAACAAAAATTGAGTTGTTTTGGTCATACAAAAAAGGCGTTTTGCATGGCGTCCCAAAAACACAGCATTCCAAGAAAAACACTTGCTACCCACTGTAAAATTTGGTGTAGGTTCCATCAAAGCTTTGGGGTCTGTGTGGCCAATGCCGGCACCGGGAATCTTGTTAAAGGTTGAGGGTCGCATGGATTCAACTCAGTATCAGCCGATTCTTCCGAATAATGTACAAGAATCAGTGATGAATTTGAAGTTACGCCGGGGATGGATATTTCAGCAAGACAATGATCCCAAACACAGCTCCAAATCTAATCAGGCTTTCATGCAGAGGAACAATTACAATGTTCTGGACTGGCCATACCAGTCCCCAGACCTGAATATCATTGAACATCTGTGGGATACTTTGAAGCGGGCTGTCCATGCTCGGCGACCATCAAACTTAACTGAACTTGAATTGTTTTGTAAAGAGGAATGGTCAAAAATACCTTCATCCAGGAAACTGATTAAAAGCTACAGGAAGCGACTAGAGGCTGTTATTTTTGCAAAAGGAGCATCTACGAAAGATTAGTGTCACTTCTCTGTTGGGGCGCCCATACTTTTGCACTGGTCAAATTTTGGTTTAATGCATATTGCACATTTTGTGTTAGTACAATAAACCTCATTTCAATCCGGAAATATTACTGTGTCCATCAGTTATTAGATATATCAAATTGAAATGGCTGTTCCAAACACCCAAATATTCAGAACTAAAAATGATTAAGATTAATGACTAAAATGACTAAAAATGATTAAGATTAATAGGGGTGCCCAAACTTTTTCATATGACTGTGTGTGTGTATATATATATATATATAATATGTGTGTGTGTACACACGTACAGTACATAACCTATAGCCAAGAACCATGGAGTGTGTGTCTATTCTTTCAATGCCTTCTCTTGAAAGCATGGCATGTTGGGAAACTACAAGTCCCAGTAGCTACACATTAAGATAAGGAATTTGTGTGGTTGTATAAATGTGTGTGTGCGCAATGTGAGTTTATATGTATGTGTCTGTATACATTGAACGTTCACTTACACATTGCACTCTATGGCCTGGGCTGAAGGACCTGCAAGTCATATGACTGTGGCATTTTCTGGTAGTAAGATTTTTGATGACGTGATGAGGACGGCAACTGTCGGCATATTGATTTTGTTATAGCCTGAAGTATGTTTACAATATAAAGTTGTATAAACATGATTTAAAAAAAAAAAACTGTTAATGTGATATCTAAATAAGACGTAAAATCTTTTTCACACTGCTTTGTAAATTGCGAAATGAGATCATGTATGATTAAGGAACGTAACGAAATTATGAACTGCTAATTTTGAACACCAGATGAGTATATTTTCAATATGTCTGCTATACTAGATTATATCAGCATGAAATGTATTATCCACTGTAAATAGTGTTCCTCCCACCATGCCACATATGCAGTATATTTGCAAGAGATGGCAATCCTACTGAGTTCTTTTGATTTTTACATGTTTAGTGAAAGCTAACTTTTATCCGTTACTATTGGATACTAATTCACTAATATCTTCTAATTTGGTCTCCAAATGGAACACATTTACAGTGGCTCATACTGCATAATAAATTTGTTTTATCTTTTAGATAATGTTTAACTTTATTTTGTTAGTTGCCTTAGTACATGACGACAATTTTCTAACTTATTTTATAGGCTTTACCATTCTTTGATGAACCTGAAGAAGGTGATCGTAGACGCTGCACATCTACTTATTCTTAAAGATAAAGACACATATGTCTACAGTCCATCAGCTCCATTCTTCAGTATGGTGGGTTAATGCGTTTAAAAGTATATGAAATACATAAGTAAGGCAACGTTTATATACACTTAGTATGTAGACTGTTAAAGCTTACAATGTACCTGTTTAATGTGCCCTAAGTGGCCTTTGTTGGGCCACTATACATCAGAAAACTGAAAAAGACTACACTATTCTGTAGCAAGTTTCTGTTTAAAAAAAAAAAAAAAAAAAAAAAATATATATATATATATATATATATATATATATATATATATATATACATTAATACACCATTCACAAAATGTTAGGGATATTTGCCTTCTGGTTGAACTTTCAAGATTAGCATAAAAGTTCTTGAATTTTTTTTTAATGAACTAAATGAGACAATCTTTTAACTGTAGAATACACATGTCCAACTTGTTTCAGTACCTTTTGCAAAACTTGCTGATCTCTAACAAGAAGCTTAATGGCAAAATTCACAACAGGTGCTTTATCCCTGAATCGCCCAATATATTTAGGGGATCAACCTGAATTGGTCTCATTTTAGTTCAGTTTGAAAAAATGTTCAAGTTATTTTCATCCTGAAATTTCAACCAAAAGCCAAATACCCCTAACTTATTTTGAGTAGTGTATATGTTTGTATATTTAGATGTACACTGCTTAAAAAAATAAAGGGAACACTAAAATACCACATCCTAGATCTCAATTAATGAAATATTTCAGTTGCAGTTCTTTATTCATTACATAGTGGAATGCGTTGTGAATAACAAAACATAAAAATAATCAATGAAAATCCCATTAAGGTCTGGATTTGGAATGATACTCAAATTGGAAAACCAAACTTCAAGCTGATACAACTTCAGTGGAAATGTATCAAGACATGGAAAATAGGCTAAGTAGTGTGTGTGGCCTCCACCTGCCCGTATGACCTTCCTACAACGCCTGGGCATGCTCCCACTGAGGCGGTGGATGTTCTCCTGAGGGATCTCCTCCCAGATCTGGATTAAAACATCACTCAACTCTTTGACAGTCTGTGCTGCAATGTGGCATTGGTGGATGAAACGAGACATGATGTGCTTGATTGGATTCAGATCTGGGGAATGGGCAGGCCAGTCCATAGCATAAGTGCCTTCATCATGCAGGAACTGCTGATACGCTTCAGCCACATAAGGCCTAGCATTGTTATGCATTAGAAGGAAACGGGGCCCCCTGCACCTACATGTGGTCTCACAATGGGTCTGAGAATCTCATCCTTTTACCCATTTACAGTCAGGGTACCTCTGCCTAGTACATGGAGGGCTGTGCAACTATCCAAAGACATACCTCCCCACACCATTACTGAGCCACTGCCAATCCGATCATGCTGGAGGATTCTGCAGGTAGAAGAACATTCTCCAAGGCGTCTTCAGATTCTGTCACGTCTGTCACATGTGCTCCGTGTGAACCTGTTCTCCGTGAAATGCATAGGGCACCAATGTCGAGTCTGTTTCTGACAGTTTGAGCAGACATATGGATATTCATGGCCTGCTGGAGATCATTTTACAGTGCTCATGCACTGCTTCTCCTGTTCCTTCTTGCACAAAGGAGGTGGTAGCGGTCCTGCTGCTGGGTTGTTGCCCTACTACAGCCCCTTCACATCTTCTGCTGGCCTGTCTCCTGGTATATGCTCCATGCTCTGACACTCTGCTGACAGACACAACTAACCTTGTTGCAACAGCTCGCATTAATGTGCCATCCTGGATGAGTTGCCCTACCTGAGCAACTTCTGTGGGTTGTAGACACCACCTCATGCTACCTCCAGGGGTGAGAGCAATGACAAAAAGCAAAAATGACCAAAACAATAGCCAAAAGAATGGAAAAAAAGGGAAAAAGTCTTGGTCACCCCCCTGCGAACCACCCCTTTTTAAAGGGGTTGTTTTGCTAAATGCCTATCATTTCTGCCTGTTGTCTATAAATCAGTTTCTCCTGCTGTTGTGCAAATGGAACAATCGGTGTTGATTCATTACTGGAGAGGTTGATTTCAGACAAATGTGATTTACATGGAGTTACATTGTGTTGTTTAAGTGTTCCCTTTTTTTATTTGAGCACTGTATGTATGTTTTTAACAGATGCCATGAAAGCCTATAGGTGACAGGGCTTACTGTATGACGTCTATCACCGACAACCATTTAACATTTTAAGTTGTGGTGCTTGCATTAGGTGGAGGCTAAATGCATACTGTGAACATGGCCTAAAAAGAGTTGGGGTACATTTACACGGCATTTTTTTATGCTTTTTTTTTTTTTTTTGAGGGGGGAGGGGGCGAGGGTGACGTGTTAGGTGCGGAATCTGCCTCAATAATACATTGAATACAAAAGTAAAATGACTGCCATTGATTGCAGGAAGAACTGACGTGTCAATTCTTTAAGGCATTGTACACACTGGCAATAATTAAGTGTAGGAGGCAGAAAATCTGCCTCTGACATTGTATAATTTTCTTATCGGAATTCCATGCTTGTAAAAAAAAGTTTTTTTTTTAGCTCTGAAAATCCGACGCGTGAACCTAGCCTTTCAGTTTTTCAGTTATACTGAAAAGACCATATTTCAGCGAAAAAAAAATGGGGGGGGGTTATCTTTTTTTTTTCTGCTGCAATCTTGTCTTTTTAGATATTTTATTAGATATCTATTATAGATTATATTTAAATTTAGACTCGCAAGCTGCAGGCATCAAAGTGGTGTTTTGTTTTCTTTAGTTAAAGGGGTTTTGCCACAATCTAATGTTGACGTGGGATCCTCCAAAATGGGTATTTTATCACTTTTCTAAATATATGTAATTAAAAAAGTATAGCCTGAGAGAGCTGCAGCCTGGCTTTGATCCCCTTAGTTTCCTGACTGTTTACATTAACTACGACCAGGAGCTGATCTGGCCGTGCTTGCATTGTTTGCACTTCTTATCTGATGGCAGGGCACATGAACGAGCTTTGAAGGGAGGGGGGAGAACAAAGCAGTGCTTCTGGGCATGTGCACTAGCTGTGCTCTGTGTCAGAGCCTGTGTCTGCTGTATAAAGAATCCGCTGGTTGTAATGTAATTATCAGTCAGCTCTGTGCTCAGCCCTACTGCCTCCCCCCTGCAGCAGTCACTCCCTGTCTGTTTACTTATATAATTACAGTACAGCAATTCTGTCCCTCCCCCTGCAGCAGTTCCTGCTCGGATCGTATCTTCGCTCCTGAGCAGATAAGAGGGAGAACACAAAACCTGTAAAGCTTGTGCACAATACAGTTATCCTCTGTGGTTTAGATAAACAACATGTTTGCTCAACTACAGAGACTGAACATCAGCTTTGGGAGTGTGCATGGGAGGTGGTGCGATTACATCACAGAGGAGGTACTTGTTTTTTTAAACACAGGAACACAATGCCCCTTTTTTCAAGACTTAAGAGTACCGTGTCAGCAAGTTAGGTAAGGAAATTACTTCTTGGCAAAACCCATTTAAGCCTAGAGCCCTGCTGTAAAACAGTATGCAGTTGTGCTCCTTCTAGTGGTGGCTGCAAGTAGCCAGGACATTGAGGACATCATCTTATGTAGACGTCATGCTCAGTGTGTCTACATAGATTATTATAAATGCTGAGGTTGTTCAGTCTGGTCTTCTTATTTTGTATATAAAGTTTTATGAATTATACTTAAAGTTTATATTGAGCACTAAAAAAAAAAAAAAAAAAGCCTGGAGCCTTGCATGATGAGTTCTTTTAAAGTATTTTTGCTTTTTATTTTCCTACCCTGAATAAGACTTTATTCGCATCTGCATTTTGGCTTCCATTATACTGGCAGCAAGGTTTCTGTCCTTTTGGTTGAAAAAAATGCAGACTTCAAAGCTGATGTGAATAGAACCTTAGCAGAAACCCGCTCTTAGAGTGTCAGGAAACTTAATTACAGCAAGGACGTCTGGATCTTTATGAATTTCAAAACATTATTAATAGACATTACTGTTATTAAGATGACCTACCTGCAATACTTGGACAATTGCCCTGCATTGGCTGGAATGTTGCTCAGTTATAGTTTTTTTTAAATCCCAATACTAAATTATCCTTATTAATATTTTGTGATGCTTAATGTTAAAAGCAATATTCTGATTTCAGCAAATAAAGCTAAAGTAGTCATTTAATTTATCATTTTCTGCACATTTTGTAACATCGGTGCTTAGAAGATCATCTTATTGTTTAGTTGTAGAGGGAGGAAATCTGTTTTGGTGATATGCTGATCATGGTGAATGGCTCACCAGTTCACTATGCTATTTACTGCAGTGATCTGTGTGATCTTCACTTGATCAGGATGGGTTTTCATTCAGTAATTTCAAGCAGTGATTTTGAGAACTGAAAAATTGTTAAACTATATTTGAAATGTGCACTATTTTTATATGGTTAAACATGCTGTGTTTTTTAAAACCCGGGAATATTAAAGATTACAATAGGTTATACCTCATTCCAAGTATTTTGTGTTGCAGGATGATGTTCAGAAAGCACAGGATGCATTACCTCAAAAAAAAACGGTCATAAAAGTGTCTGGGCACCCAAGGATTAAATTCTCAAATTTAAGTTTTAAATTTTCTCTATTGAAAGGCTAATATCTTAATACTATGAATAATTATGTGACAAGTTGTATACAAATTGCTGTTCAGAAGGCTTTCAGCTGCTATTTACATAATTGCAATACAATTAAATTTGAATGTTTGACATTTAAAAAGCCCTATATTTACATGATGATATGAATATAAGCATAGGCTAAGGTGGCTCTTGTGTTGTGTGCTTTGAAATTTTTGATTGCAGGCACTCCTTGTGTTACAAAGGAAGTGAGTTCTGTAGATTTGTATTTAAAGGGGATGTATCGCTTCCTTAGATTGGCTGATTCACACTGCTCTCAGCTTCTCAATTTGGGAAAATGCAGGGGGTTTCTTCCCCCCCCACGGGGATACACTTTCCCCCCCCCCCCCCCCCCCCCTTCACTGTGCATCTCCCCCCAAATTTTTTGCTAGTTATGAATTAACTTATATTTTTTTTTTTACAGGTCTCTAGTTATTTATAACCCATTTGAGCAAGAACGTACTTCTGTGGTTTCTGTTTATGTTAATTCACCAAAAACAAACGTCCTTAATACGGCAGGAAAAACTGTAAAGGCACAAATTAGTGTGGTATGGGATGGTGCTACAGCTATGTCATCGGACACTTACCAGGTACTAGTTAGCATATTTAGCATATTTTTTGTTTGTACCCTGAGTAAATTGTAATTGTTGACTTCTTTATTCATAGTGCAGCGGATCACATTTTTAGCGATTTGTGTAGAAAAAGTTATGTTATCCATATTGCAATTAATGTTTTTGAATAAGTCAAAAGAGAGTCCAGTTATTTCAGTAGTGGAAACGGTCACAAATTAATTTTAATATAACAACCGTTTATATTCAAGGAGTAAGTCTTTACTTGAACTGGTGTTACAAGATGCAGGACAACCTATTTTTATTTTCTGTGACCCCATGATGTTTGTTTTCAGCCCTTTCTAGTAAAGTAAGGGAGGATATTTGCTAAAGTCCATAATCTTGAGAGAGAACAGTTTATCTTATCATAGTAGTGAATCGGTTTCTGTGATATTTATGTGGGAACACTGTAAGCTAATGTATAACTTTACATATCACCTGCTAACAGATCTGTCTTGGCCTTGTAAGTATCATCAATGGAGATTAGTTACTTTAGGTTAATTGGGTTGTCCAGGATTAGAAATGCATGGTGTTTTTTTTCTAAATGCAGCGCCACACACAGGCACAGGACTTGTGCAGTATTGCAGATCAGCCCCACTCAATTTAAGGATTGAGCTGCAATCACCCATGGACAGGCCTGGTACTGTTTCTGAATGAAACCATGTTTTTTCTAATCCTGACAAAGCTTCAAAATAAAGCATTGTTTAAATGCTCAATTGACATTGGGAACAATGCTGTTTCCACTTTTAAGGGAATGTATTAACAATACATTTGACACTAATTAAAAACAATTAATTATATTCTTTTCTTCATACCGGTGTTTATTTTCTTATTGGAGATTTTTTTTTCTTTATTCTGTCTTCTGTATATGGTTATAGAGGTAGATGTCACATTTAATTTTTTAAACCCCAGATGTAAATTTGGTGCCATGAAAAATTTTTTTCTCTATAGAACGGGACATGTCAGTTTATAAGACTCAGTGGCCAAAGTGCAAACTGCAGTATTTTAGGATTTTTATGAAAATTTAAGAAAAACATAATCATAAATTTTAAAAATTAAATGTTCAACACAAAAACAGCATTTAAACAGTTCATTTTCTGGTTACACATTCTCTTTAAGAACAGAAAGACAGGAGTACATTCTTTTGCCTTGTGTATGTTGATAGAGGATTTTAACATATTTAGAACACAATTATATTTTACCTCTGTATACTTTTTTTTTTTTTTGCCAAAAACAAGGACAAATCTCAGCAGCAGAAGGAAAATCTTAAACAATAAATTACATTTTTCCTCCTGTGATTTTAATTTTTTTTTTGTAAAAAAAAAAAAAAAAGAAAATCCCTATAGGGTAAATTTTAAAACGTTCTTTGGCTTATGTGACGAACAGTGATATTTTTTTTAATGCTTTTCCATTGTTAATGGCATAACGTGTCATGTTTGTCTCTACATTTTTATCCATTATTTAATAATCAACATTTTATCTTCCTGATTCTGCCATTTAGGTCTCATTTCTAGCACACTTGCCACCTCTTGGCTTAGCTACCTACCAACTTGTGGAAGCTGAAGATGCAGAGTCTGTAAAAGGGAATCACATTTTACAGGGCAGAAGTAAGGTGTCTGATGGCATCTTCCACGTCAATCAGCAGGATAACATTGTTTCTGACTTAACTATAGAGAATCCATATTTAAAACTTGCATTTTCACAGACCCCTGGTTATAAAGGAAGGGATCATGCTCTCCCCCAAAAGTCATTATTTTATATGTAAATAGAGGAAAGCATTGGTTTTAAAAATGCTTTTTTTATATATAACAAACTTTTAAGCCACTTCTTTTTACATCTTTAAAACATAATTCCACATGCTGAACTGTTCTGTAAACCATAACATTTCCCTCCACTTTACCACTCAAACTTCCCTCTTGAGTTTTGCTACAGAATTTGTAGCAAAATTATCTCCTACAACAAGTCATATTTTATCAAGAGTCAAATGGAATATATCACTAAGGATTAGTTTAGAAAAAAAAATAAGTTTTTGGTTTTAATTAGTAAACTATTTATATTTTGTAATTTGCAGAATTTAACTTTTTTTTAAAATATGTTTCACGACAGCCACTTTGCTATGTTTACAGCAGCCACATGGACCTAGGAACCTATAGTTTAGAGATGACACTTATGTTCTCTGTGGGGATAGATGGAAACCATGACCATTCTTATTGGGAATAGTGGATTCTGTGTTTATATTCAGGTGTTGCCTGTCATTGGAGGAAGAGAGCCACATGTCTAATGCAACCTATTATTGGTAGCTACCCTTTTAGTCAAATCCATCCCATTCAATCTTGAAATCCCAACTAAGGGTTTACACTGTGTATTTGCGGGAAGTAATTGCACTGCAATGCACTCGAATTACACCCTGCAAATACAATAAAATCATAGCATTCATTGAGTGCCATGATTTCCTGGTGTATTTCCACAGTACACACACATAAAAAAGTAACATGTCACTACTTTTGGGCACTTGTATAGTAAGGAAAGTGAATAGGAGCCAGACCGGAGCACAGTTTAAAGTATGTGCTGACCTGTGCATACTTTTAACAGCAGGCATATAGCATTTCGCACAGGTATGCGCCGCTATACACCTTGTGAACCTGGCCTTAGGTTTTAAGCCAATGATAAAACTCTACCTTAAAGGGGTTGTCTCACTACAATGATTCATCTTACCTCAGTCCTGTTTTCTTGGTTTCTTTTTGATTTCAGGGGCGTGTTTACTGGTTTCTTCTAGGCTGCAGTAAGAAGCCGGTCTGTAGCTATAGGGAAACCAATGCTGGCAGCCATCAGGATAGTCAAAAAAGGTCTTTAGCTTTTAGCGACCTGAGGAGCTGATGCAGCCCATACAAGAGGTTATATCTAGGAATAGGTGGGACACTGTTAATGGACACATATTGCAAAGTGACTTGTTTTTGAAAGATCTTTAACATAAAAAACAATCCCTGTAGTGAGACAACCCCTTTCAGCTGTCATCTGCTGACAGCTGTTTTGAGTTGTTTGCCCCTCGTCAATGCAGAGATTTGACGGCCAGTTGAGAGGCTATGATCTAGATCTCGGATGGAAAAATTTCACTTTCAAGAAAAAGTGATTGAGGTGTAGAGAGATTAACTCCATGCAATGCTTGCTAGGAAATTATTATTTGTAAATACGCTGTAAAGGAAGAAAGTAGTGTCTCTAGTTTCACCTATTTGATATAGCATCTCTTTTAGTCAGATCTAACCCATTAAAGAGCATTGAAATATGACTAGGATTTTAAGCCAAACCAGAAACTGTACCATAAGGAAGAATAACCCATCTGCAGACAACCGTTTCGGGTGTTTGCTTTTCATCAGTGGAGAACAGGGTTTAGCTGGCTAGGTGAGAGGCCTTTCAGGCCTGGGTCAGATTTCACTCAAAGGGAGGCTTCCAGTTGGTGGCACTAGAGATGCAGCTCTCTTCTTTAGAGCTTAATTATATAAAATAATAAGAGATAATTGCATGGCCTCTTTATCCCCCCTAAATCTGTATGGTGCTCGCCTCAAGGAGAAACTTTACATAGTCAAGAACTATGCGGGTAATGCGATGAGCACTGAGAAGTGGTCTCTACAGGACAGGAAGTGTTAGCCTATTGTGAGTCTCTGTGGTCAGTATGAAGTCTACAGCATATCAGGCTTCTTTTTAAATATAGAAAATAATTACAAATGTATAAAAGTAAAAAAAGACTCCCCTTATTACAAATGACATAAACGCTAGATTTTCTTTCTAAATTCTGTTTAATATAAATCCTGAGCACTGATTACTATGCTTTTGTCTACTAATCTACGTTTTGTCTTTCAATTTCTACCTATGTAAATTGATGAATCTAACATTTAAAGCTGATTAACTCGATGTTTCTAGATATCCCTCTTATTTTGAGACCACCAAACTACTTGCTTTGAGAAGTGAAAAATGAAGCCTATTAAATAAAATGCTCTTAACCTTGTAAAGGCACTTTTAAAATATGTTGCAAATTAATTGATTAAGCATTTATTTCAGCAAATGAAACTAAAAGAAGATGGAAAAATTCATAATGTGCAGGTGGACTTTACCTGGTACGGTACTACAAACAACCGAGATAAAAGTGGAGCTTACCTGTTCTTGCCTGATGGTGATGCCAAGGTATACCCAACTTTGAATCATTATATGGGCAGTCTCTGCATGTTGATTAGGGTTAAGTCGATTAGAAGTTCTTGTATTTGTTAAAAAAATAAAGTATAATAAAATTTGAAATATGAAGGTAGAAAAGAGAAAATAGCAGTAAGGCCTAATTTACCTCTTCATTGTTATTTCCAGTTTTCTATGCGCCAAAGTATCAAAGAACTGAAAATTAATGATGCTGCCGGATCTGTTACATGACACTATTCTTTGTAATTTTCTATGGCATCATTAACACTGACTCCTAATGTAAATTGGGCCTAGTATGTTATTGTTGTGGAGTGAGGTTTTCTTTCTTCCTTCTTTCCTGTTCATTTATTGTATGTCATCCAGAGCTAAAAGAGAAAAAATTATTTACAATACTCTTACATTTCTTTTGACGTTCCATACACCCCCCATTCATAGCCATTAGTATGTGGGACTGCAGGCTCATATTGCTACTAGTAGTCCAAGAAATTATCCCTTTTACACTCACCGGCCACTTTATTAGGTACACCTGTCCAACTGCTTAATTTCTAATTAGCCAATCACATGGCGGCAACTCAGTGCATTTAGGCATATAGACATGGTCAGAACATCTCCTGCAGTTCAAACCGAGCATCGTATGGGGAAGAAAGGGATTTGAGTGCCTTTGAAGTGGCATGGTTGTTGGTGCCAGAAGGGCTGGTCTGAGTATTCAGAAACTGCTGATCTCCTGGGGTTTCACCACAAACCATCTCTGGGTTTACAAAAGAATGGTCCCAAAAAGAAAAACATCCAGTGAGCGGCAGTCCTGTGGGCCCGGAAATGCCTTGTTGATGCCAGAGGTCAAAGGAGAATGGGCAGACTGGTTCGGGCTGATAGGAAAGGCAACAGTGACCTTTAAATAGCCCCCCGTTACAACCAAGGTAGGCAGAAGAGCATCTCTGAACGCACAGTACGGCGAACTTTGAGGCAGATGGGCTACAAACAGCAGAAGACCAACCGGGTGCCACTCCTTTCAGCTAGAACAGGAAACTGAGGCTCCAATTTGCCCAAGCTCATCGAAATTGGACAGTAGAAGATTTGAAAACGTTGCCTGGTCTGATGAGTCTCGATTTCTGCTGCGACATTCGGATGGTAGGGTCAGAATTTGGGTCAACAACATGAAAGATGGATCCATCCTGGCTTGTATCAACGGTTCAGCTGGTGGTGGTGGTGTCATGGTGTGGGGAAAATTTTCTTGGCATTTTGGGGCCCCTTGGTACCAATTAAAAGCATCGTTTTGAAACCCTTTGGAATCTATCCCACGAAGAATTGGGGGCCAGTTTGAAGGCAAAGGGGCCAAACCCCCGTTACTGCAGGTGTACCTAATAAAGTGGCCGGTGAGTGTATGTAGATTAACATATAAAAAAGTAATGTTGCCAAGCTGTACCTAGTTACAGAGAAAGCATTGCCCATGGAAGTTTACTTCTCAATTCTCTTTTCCAGTGCCTGGGGGTAATATTTGCTGTTATCATGTATTGTTTGTTTTGTTTTTTGTTGGTATTCTGGTTTTTAGAAGAAAAATGTTAAGGACTTAACCTTAATGTCATGAAATAATTTCAATTTAGAATTTATCAAATCTCATTTTCTTTGCGAAAAACTATCCCCATAAAACATTTTAGCATGATAATCTGATTCGTCCAAGCACTATTATTGCGGGTTTAAACAGTTCCTGTCGCAGTCACAAAATATTTCAACAGTATTTATTATCGTGTTGTCACACTAGATTTCAGAAACTATTTGTATGGAGTCTTTGAGCGAAAGGGTTCCCCACTTAAACAGTTTATTTAAAGTTAGACTCGTTTTCTCCTCTGCAGGCATTTTCCTAGTCTGTGCTGCTGCATGCCCTGATGTTCAGCGCTGGGCACTCTATTGTGTTTTATATTCCTCACCATGTGCATTTTGCTAAAGGAAAAATATCCATCTGAACTTGTGCATATCATTATACTTTCCTGGCAGCAGTTTATGGAAATGAGGGTTTCCTCTTCACATTTCTAATGGTGAAATGACTGCTCCTGTCGTACATTTATTTGGGGCCCCAAAGGGGACCTAATTAGAAAAGTATTAAATGTTAAGCTGCTAGAAAATTCATTTTTGGTATTAATTGGATACAGACTAATAAGAATGGAAACTCAAATGTGAATGCACAAATAATATCAAAGGTATTCAGTTATTACATATAGGAAAGATAGCTGAAGTAAGGTTTATTGTAGCAAGTAGTATGCCATGAGGATGCATATTTTACAGCCTGTGTCTTATCTACATATCTCTTGTCCATGTATGAGGTGTTGCTGCTTTTTGCCGATGTGATCTGCATTTTTGGTTAGAAATTAACAGATGGATCGTGGACTAAAAAAAAAAATTAAGAATCCCTGCTGCTTTTTACCTTAAAACTAATTTTGCCAATATCTCATGCTACTAAGGACAGCCACATTATGGATCAGTACATCCCCACCACCCAATGGAAAAAAATTAGTATTAAAGAAGTTATACCAAAAAAATTTTGCTTGTTGGGATTGGGTGACATTAACTGAAAAAAAATCCGTTTGGGCCCCCCCAAGTGTATGAGAATTGGGCAAATCAGTGCTGGCACATGGGAGCTGCGACAAAACCATACTGGGTGTTAACACTATAAGTGGCATTTTTTCATTTTGGAACATTTTAGATTTGTTTGTTTGCACGGCTCATCTCATCATTTTTTATAAAAAATACAAAAAATCCTTATTTAGTCTTCCAAATTTTGCCAAAAAGGACCCCACATTCCTGTATCAATCAAGAAAAGGTTATGCTGGCAAAATTCACTTTTAAAAAATACTTATGTCGAAATAGCGTAAAACATTACACAGCCATGCGGCTTACCGCACTTCTTCACAAGACCTAAACTTTGGGAAACACGTATTCACCCCTTTTCATTGCATCCCTCTTTCCCCACCCCTTGCTTATTTTGATGGAGTAATCTTTTTTTTTTTTTTTTTTTTTTCCAGCGTAAAAACTAGTAATATGTTTATGAAAAAAAGTAGGTGAGAAAACATATTGCTTTTGAGTAATTCTCCACTCCATATCCAAATCAAAAAGGGGAACGTCGCTGGTTTTCTGCAAGATTGTATCTAGCGTATCAAAAGCCCTGTGTTTCAAACCTTCTAACCTATGAGTAGTCTTCTGCGCTCCCACAGTGTTGCGTACTTTGATAGCAATAAAACAAGAATATTTAGCATAAAATGTCATTTAATTAAAAATTGTTACAAGATAAATAAGGCACTTTTGAACTTTCAATGTACAATGTAGATTTTAACTGTAAGAAAACAAGTTTGCCTAATGCAAGGGTCAGTTTTGTAAGGCTTAAATTACTTGGTGACATAGTTGCTAACATTTCTAAATTATGCAGTAACTCTATCTAAAACAAGACTGTTCGTTTTAAGTTGTGTTTTAAAAGTTTTCTCCCTCTAAGGTTTACATATATTTTCTTTTACAGCCTTATGTGTCGGATCCACCAATTGTAAGGGTCACCCGAGGGCATGTCTTCAGTGAAGTTGTTTGTTACTTCAGTCATGTCACCAAAACAGTTCGGGTTTTCAAGTTTAAGGTTTAAAATTTCAGGGGCGAGGTCGCGGATTCATATGGGATGATTTACTATTGTAATTCATTCTGTTTTCGCTTTACTCAACTCTCAAAGATCTCTACAGAGAGAGTCACACATCCACGGGCACCTCTGTTTTCTGCAGCAGAAATCTGCAAATCAGAAATCTGCAACAAAATCTTATTTTTCCAGATGGGGATACACCTTTAAGTGTGATGAAAGGCAAGAGGTTGTAATATATAGGAATACACAGATATATCCAGGGTTGCTTGAATAAGAAAAAAATATTTAGAAGCTTAAAGTCCTACAAATGGAATAAAAGGCTCATCTGTGTGTTTAGTGTTTCTCCCTTTTTCAAAAAAGTAAAAAATTTTTGAGGTTTTTGAAATGGGCCTCTTTTTTAAAAAGGGGACCTTTTTTATTTTTACAAGGTTGTTGCATTTTTTTATAATCTTTTCATCCCCTATAGGGATTGAAAGGGCAGTCTTGGGGGATGACTAACATTGTGGGGAACGAGGGGAATTTTTAAAACGTTTGAATTGTTAGAGGTTAACTGGATGTAAACTACAAAACAAATTTTATTCTGATCTTAATGGATTTCAGGTATAATACCTGTACCGCAAATTTTACACAAACAGTGGTGAATTCTGTTTTAGGAAGTGTAGTTACCATGAATAGCTGACGTCTCTGACTCCATTGATGGCGAATTTTAAAAGTCATGGGCCCCCTTTTGTGCATTGGTTTCCCCCTGACCCCCCAAAAGCCCCTGCCCCATCAATTAGCTAGTGTAGCTGCTGCTCATCTTGGTATTCTCTTAAAAGCCCCTGATGGTAAAAAATTTAAAAAAATCCTATTTCTCTTTTGAGATTTTTCAAAAACTTTTAACCAACTTGATGCACGCTGTAGAAGTGTTAGCAGTTGTGTACAAAAAAGGAGAATCTTCACCAGTATATACCTGGCATTGTTCTCCAACGCTTTTTTTTTTTTTTTTTTTTAGTTATGTGTTTAAGTCCATTTTTCAAGTTTTAGTGTCAAAATGTGAACGGCTTTAAAAAGTATGGTGTTCTAACCAAACACCTATTTTAGGTGGTTTATCCAAAAAAAACTGCTTTGGATAACCTGCCCCAAATGTTTGTTTACTAAATGATAGGCGAGATGTCCTGGAAAAGTCTAGTTTATCATCTTTCCATTCTGAGCAGATGGCAAAATCAAATATCCTCTGCTCTTTATAGAAATGTGAAATTGAAACTATTTTGCACCGTCAGGATTTCTGGCTTATTGAGCGCCAGGTTGTAACTGAAAAGTAATTCTTGTTGGTAGAAGGTATAAAAGATTCTGGTGGCACTAGTCCCAACTGGCAACGGTAAGCAATCTGATTTAGTTTGGTGGTTATTAACACTGCACACTCAACTTTTAGCACCTTTTTCACAAAGTGAAGTTAGTGTATTTTTTTCTGGTTGCATGCCAAAAATTAGAAGTTGGTCCTAGACACACAAATATGTAATTTTAACTATCTTAAGGAAAAAATGCATGCAAAAACACCCCCAGATTTCTGCTAAATCTTTATTTTTTCTATATGGATTTCGATGCATTTTCAAATGTAGATCAGGCCTATTCATTGGACCTAAACTTGTTTTTTGCCTCTGACACTTTTTCTATGCAGAACATGTGGAAAGTGTATAAACAGTTGACCGTTCACTGATTATTATGAAAAATACATTCATTTTTCTGATGCGGTTTTCAGAATGCATGTTAAAACTAGGCTGTGTGAGTATAGACAGACAGATCTGACTTGTTAGGGTCCTTCTATAAATTAATATTTTACTCTTTTTTTTTTTTTTTTTTTTCCTTTCTTTCTAATCCTGTATTTTGCCATATATTTAACAGATTCAGCCACGACAAACATTGAACAAATTACCTCTCCAAGCTAATGTATATCCAATGTCCACAATGGCCTACATTCAGGAGAATACAAGCCGATTAACATTGCATGCTGCACAGGCTCTGGGCATTGCCAGTTTAAGAAGTGGTGAGTTGATTATGCTGTTATTCCATTTTTGACTCTTCCTAACCTACCTGAACTTTTTGCTGCCACGTTGTTTGCCTTCATGCAGAGTTGTTGGCCGAAGTAATTTCTGATTTAATTAAACTGAGAGTTGAATGTTTATCCATTTAAAGTGGATCTAATAAAATGGCCTGGATTAGCAGCAACGGCTCAGTAAACAAATGTTTGTTCAGTTGAATGGTAAAAATTTTTACTTTTCTTATGTTCTTTAAAATGTCTTTATTGAATGTGTGGTGACCCTGTTTTTGCTTTTGTAGTATTAGTGCATAGGAAAACATTTTTTTTTTTTATTAAACTGTATTTTATTGAAAGTTTTTGTAATAAACATACATAGAGGTAAACGGTATACAGATTGTCTTGTGTCAATGATATATAGAACATCTGTAAATATCAACAACGGTGATATCATAGGAACTTTTAAATCAAATTGCGACATCAAAAATCAGAAGTGATATACACCTCTAACACTTGTAATGCTATATAAATGTAAAAAATACATTTACTACAAAACGACACCAGACAACACACACAAGGTAGGGGGACACAAGGCCTGACAATAAGGACAAAGTAGATCAATGCAAAATCCATATTCCTCAAATTGATTGCGGCCTCAAAATCTCAATCCTAGTTCCACAGAATTGCTATTTCGGAATAAGGAAAATAATTTTTTGCATCCTGTTAATGTGCGTTCGTAAAACCTCCTAATGATTTGCTTTTATTTTTTTAATTAAGAAAAATTTTAGTATACGAAAATTTTTCTTTTCTTTTTATAAAAAATGTTTTTATGTAAGCCTAAACAACTTCTTTTTACATGAAGTTACGCTGACACTTCTTTGTTTTCTTAGGGTTTTTCCCCATGGTAAGGGCTATTGGTTGGTTTTTCAGATGGTTTGCAGTTTTACAAACCGTCTGAAAACCCACATGCAACGTTTCCCTGTAGACTTGAATAGAAAATCCGTTCAGCAGTCCCCGACCGATATTTAGTCTTTTTTGGCATGAAGGGGGATGGCTTTTGTGCGCAGTTTGCGGATTCAAACCGTTCCCCTTCACACCCACATGTTCATGTTCTGCCCGAAAACCGGGCGGAAGAATGAAAATGTTCTAATTTTTTCGGAACGCCCCCAAAAAATCCGTTCAATGGTGACTGCTGAACGCATTTTTTATTAGTCAATGGAGGAGCGTTGCATGTCGGTTTTCAGACGGCTTGTAAAACCGCAAACCAACTGAAAAACCGGCCAATAACCTTTGCCGTGGGGACAAGCCCTTATAGTTCTGTTTTATACTAGAGTAGGTGTCCTGCTGTGACTTGGCAGCAATACATGTAAACCCTATTTTTATTAAAAAAAAGATCCTAATTAATAAAAAAAAATAAAAATAAAGGAAATATGTTTTAGACAGTGTGTCCTTTGTATGGCCAAGTGTTTCACTATTGAATGCAGTTTACATTGTTATAATTTTTAACAAATCTTTTTGGAGTGAGTTGGATGGTTTTCTTCTGTGCAGTAGCCAACAATTTTACTACACTGGCACACAAGTGGTACTATAGACTCTGCAACAATTCTCAAACATACAATTTGCTCTGAAGAGTTTTGGTTTTATGGAGGCAGATTTATGAATCTGTAGGCAGGGACTGCTGTTATGGGCAGCAAAGACCATTTTTATTTTAAGACCCTTTTATAAATCTTGCAGATAGTTTTCTCTTTGTTATTTGGGAAACAAGTTAAAAAATGGGGGGTGGGGGAAAGTGTTCCTTCCCTCAACACAGCATATTAGTATTGCATGGGAAGCGAATAGTTCCCACCACCGCATACTAGTACAACATAGGTTCAAGAACTGTGAGTGCACCATTTGCAGCGAATGTAAGAAAACTTAAATCCCGTCTGTTTAACCTTTAGATGCTGCTGTCTAGTGCAACCACAGCATCTGGATGATTTTCCAAGGGTGGGGGAAGGACTTAACAGACAGTCAGTAAAATTCAGAAGTCCAACCTAAGCATTTTGGGGATTTTTGTTCATATTAGTGCAACTAAAATAAAGTTCACAATGGATCAATAAAGCATCCGTTACAACCTGTACTATGAAAGCAATACAGGATTTATTCTTTGTGGTAAATGCTGTAAAACAAAATGTAATCCCCAATGTTTGCAGAAAAAAAACACTTCCTATGCAGTCAAAGCTGATATCAAAGAAAAGTAAAAGTTATTTTGCAGGAAAAAAATATCTTTATAAAATATTGATGAAAAATGCAAAATGGATTGTAAAGCATGGAAGTAAATGATTAAAAAAAAAGTAATGGTCATTAGGCCTCGTTCACACGGCTTATTCTGGGACGGATTGGAGCCGTACTGCGCACCGTATTTGCGCTGCAGTATGGCTCCAATCCGTCCCAGTTATTACGTAAATAATGCATTGTCTATGGGGCCGGCAGGCAGCGCCCCCGCCCTCGGCCCCTCCCCTTATTCAAGCCGTATTGCGGGAGGGATCCGTCCCGCAATTACAGCTTGAATAAGCAGTGTGAACAGGGGCTTATTGTGCTACAGTATTAATACAAAGTAAATGTGTACATTTGAAAATCCTCTTCCTTGGTCAGGCTTTGCAATTGACTGTTGCATGTAAGAGGTTGTAGGGCCGGCATCAGAGGTTGTATAGGAGTTTTGTTCGTTTTTAGACTATAGAATATCATAAAACAAAGAGGCAGTGAAAGTCCATTTATACACATTCTACTAGATTAAGCAGTTGCAGGGGTAAAGAGATGTAATACATTTCTCTATCCTTTTGATCAGCTTGCTTTTTCCCCTCTATTATCATTTTACAAATGGTCCAATGATTATAAAGCCTGACATCTGTATCTGTTTCATAGAGAAAATGAAGGCAGTCTAATGTTAAAGAGCAGTTTATAAATGTAATGTTTCCCGACATCTGATTGTGTAAACCATTGCCTTATTTTATACCCAAGGTCAGTTAGAAGTGTTCATGGACCGTCGACTGATGCAGGATGATAATCGTGGTCTTGGGCAAGGTCTTCAAGATAACAAGATCACATTTAATTTATTCAGACTTCTTTTAGAGAAAAGAACTGGAATAGATGAGGTATGTTAAATTCATGGTCAAAATTTCTCTCTTCTCAGCAGAACTGCCTTGTAATGTCAGCAGCACAGTGTGCAGCGGTGATGGCAAAACTGAAGAGTGTGCACACTGTCCTTTCACTCACCATCTGGCGACAAGCATGTGCCCAGTTTCCTTTTAATGATCTCCCTGAATAACATTTATCAAATGTTTTTTTTCCTCTATGCTTGTTAGTTACATAATACCTTTTCAAAATTTGCCTCTGATTAAGAGTTTGCTGTCGACCACCAAATCCACTCCCTCTTCATTAAACTGCCATCGCTTTCAGAATTGTTTAGTATTTAGGTGTAATTTTAGGGACCGTGTAAATAAGCTTTGTAGCTCTAGGCTATTAAAAAGGATGTAAACAGCAAGTTTGGCTATGATGTTATAGGGTGTTTTATGTTCAGAGAGTTGTAATGACACTGTTAGATCATGTCTGTTTTTCTTTCTGTACAGTTTTTAGCTTCCTATTGCATGTCGAGCATTTGTTATACTTACCTTTTTTTCAGTATTTCTCCCATTCTGCTTGCACAAAATCAAGTCAGCTTGACACAGTTATAATAACCACATGTCACATCAATGTATATGTACACTGAGCAGCCATAACATTAAAACCAATAACAGGTGACGTGAATAACATTGATTATCTTGCGACAAGGGCACCTGTCGAGAGAGGGAACATGTTCAGTAGCAAGTAAAAAGTCAGTTGATGTGTTGGAAGCAGCAGAAATGGGCAAGGGATGTTGTGGAGATTTCAAGGTAATGACTTTGCCTCTATATTCCCCTAATTATACCCAATAAAAGGATATAGACCAAGGGAAATGTGAATGCATAGGTTCACCTCTGGACACCATTTTACAGATTTAAAAAAAGAAAAATAAATTTAATATTATATATATATAGAATATATATAAAAAAAATCTATAAAAAAATATAAAAAAATAAAAAATATATACAAAAAAACTAATTATTTTATTTATTTATTACACGCACACTTTGCATTGCCTATAGTGAGTAACAGCTTGTATTATAATCCATCCCTACATTCATTCGGAATGTACCAGACCTGAAAATTCTAGCTTTTCTTTTTTTTTTTTTTTGTTTAAATTTAGAGTTTATATTAACATTTTCAATTTAAAAGACACACAATACAAGTACCATAAGCATATGGAATTAGGCTTATAAAGTGATGACCAGGTGGATACCTTGAAAATACCTAAAAGAAAAAAACCAAATGTCAATAAAACAGAAGAAAGCATACAGTTACAAAATCGCGACTGGGAGTCTTGCCAAGCCAGATTTCCATTGTGATGAGGTAGAGTGAGTTGACCCAGATCATATCCTACAGAGTAAAGAAAAAATAAAAAAAGACAACAGTACAAAAGGGGAAAAAGGAAAGGATAGGGCTTGACTCGGCATGTCCCGGTTCAGTGACAACTAATGTGGTTGCAGGAAGATGGGGTTAAGATGACCAACGAACCCCCCATCTTCAACGCCAGGGTGCCAACTTCACCTTACGAAGGCCGTCCTAGCCAACGGTCAGAAGAGGCCTTATACGAAACCAGGATTCCAATGTCTCTAAAGAACTACTTAGCTTTCTCAGGGCTGTGTGCTATCAGTTCCTCCATAACGATATGCTTTGAGGCTAGTCCCTCCTCAAACCACTCAAACACTGAGTGGGTGAGTAGTCCAGCTTCCACCAACCTATTGATTATCGTCTTAGCTGCCTGAAAGAAGGTGTCTTGTCAATGATTTTTTATATGTCCCAACAGAAAAGTTGGAGAGCATGAACTGTAGGGGTAATGTGGCCTCCGAGTGATGGGATGTTGGCCCCCGACACATCCGGAATGGCCTGTAGAACCGTTTTCCAGAATGCCCTAGTAAGGCCCCCACATCCCCACCGAGACATGAGTCATAGGTTCCCACCGTCGTTATTACATCTCCAAGATATCAGCAAAAGGTAAATAGGTGTAACCACTTATGGAGTTGGTCCGGTACCGGGTCCATACCAACGATACAGGACATATAACTAGTTTCCGTGTTGCCTTACATGCGATTACAGCGGCTTGTGCATAAGAGTGAAAAATTTGTTCCATAGAACTTTCGTAAATGATATCAGAAGTTCCCTATTTCCCAAGATCTAACTTAAAAGGGATAGGTAGCACCACGGGCAAGAGCAATAAATGATAGATACGGGAAATGGCATGTCAGTGTTTTTCTGCATGAAAACACAGTTTCTCAGAATGTATTCAATGTCCTTTTATAATCAAGTTTCTTACACAGAGTAGACAAAATAAAGTGCTGGGAGCTGGACAATACCATAATGGTCTTATGGGATGTGTGGGTTTTAGCCCCCAGTAGTCACTGAGTGGACGGGATAATCCCCTGGTCTGGATATCTTTTACAAGAAGGGGTGTGGTTTTGAAACCTAGCCAAAAAGGAGTTGTGCTAGAATTATCCCCGGGGGGAAAAAAGGGTTATCCGAAATCTGTGAAGTAAAGCGGACCATTCAGATCCAGTAAGGTATTCTGAGGTCTTGTTTATCGTCGTACCCCAGCAATAGTTCTGGGCCGTGGTGAATGAACAAGATGGATGGATTCCGCGACTGCAGAGTTTGGAACCCAAGGGCAGGGAAATCAGGGAGGTAGGGCTCGACTGCCGTGCTTATATACACCCAGAGCTTGTTTGGTGCGACATGAATGAGAGCTAAAAAACCTAGGTATAGGTAAGCTGCCAGGGTGATAACGACTGCAGTCAGGCAGACCCACCCACCAGTAGTTCTTAGGAACGGGACAGAAGTCCCTTCTAATTCTTGGACGACGTTTGGACCAAATGAAGATTCGTGTGAAGCAACACATGCAGTCTAATCCAGAACATGCCGTCAAGTAAATTGGTAATGTTTGGAAAAAATAGATTCACATCGGAAGGACGGACATTTTTATCAAAATGTTCATATCTTGCCGAACCAGGATAATAACTCTGACCCCAATTTTGGTTAGTACAAGATGAGATTTTAGTAAGGAGAGAGGCATAAAAAAAAGCATCAAACAAGTGAGACGAGATATCAACCGGGATCTGAATTCCCCAAATAGGAAAAAAAAATTCCGTATGAGGAGCCAGGATAAAGGGAAGTAACTCTTTCATGGGAGTCCACCACACCTTGACTAACGAAACACCCAAGCCTCGATTTGGATAAGAGTTGATCTTGTATTAGACCAATGAGAAGAAGCGAACGGGCCAACTCGACCATCAGAGTAGGGAAGCGAAGAATGCGGATCTCGCAGTAAATAATGAGAACTTCCAGCAGAATGCGTAACATTTAAACACGCGAGGCTCGGGTTGTCCTATTTTATCCCCTTGGATGTACCGGGTTGTGACCGAAAAGACCTCTCATCAGTAATGCTCCATGTATGAGTACAACCAATCAACGGCGATAGCGGACAACCCTGTTGGTACCAATTCCGGATCTCAAAGGCCGTCTGACAGGGATCCGTTTGACTTTAATTCTATCTGAATGGTTTGTCGTAGAGGGGCGCATAAAATAATGCAAACAAAAGTATGTGTGCCTAATCCGAGCATTGACGTAGAGACGGGCCAAAGATTCCCAAGATGAGTCCCTGTTCAAAGCACGGCCTTTTGCTGCTCCAAAGACAGGACCATCAAGTGGAATCCTCCGAGAGTGCGCATACCTTGGATCAGATCTATTGATTTCAAATTATTATCCCGTGCCTCCCTCCGGGTACAACCAACCTTATCAGGGTAGGAATCAATGAAGGCAATGAAAGTATTTAGACGGTGGCTAGTAGTAATAGGCGTAGATTTTGACAGGTCCACATACAGAAGAGATATGGGGCGATAACTCCCACACTCCAGGGTCCTTACCGCTAAGAATTACAGAGATTTGCGCCCTGGTAGAGTTCTGGCGGAAGAACGCAGCGATGAGGTAAGAGAATCGTAGTAGGTTTGATAGTCTATTAACCGAATGAGGGCAGGTGCTAAGGACTTATAGAAATGACCGTGAGGCCTTCTGGGTTCCTGGGCTTTTCCCCCTGGCAGGTCTCTAAAGACCGCAGCGACTCCTCACGTCGAGAACGGTGACCTCCATCCTCAAGATGGCTTCTGTGGATAGAGTTTCTGAAAGGCTTTCGGGTGGGCCGCCGTGGAGCCTGTGAAGCCGAAAAGGAAGTAGGGGGCAGGTGGTAGAGAGTGGAATAGAAGGCTTGGAACACCTTAGCTATCTCCCCATTTCGAATGTACCGGATGGTGCCTGAATGGGACCTAACACATAGGAAATGAAGGAGGCTGTCACCAGACCCTGGATGCTATTAGCTAGGAGAAATCCACTCTTATTTCCCATACACATAGAGAATCTACTCCTCTGAGTATCCCCTGGAGGAGGCGACCCCGACGCAGACACAAAGAGTACGCTCAGGACCTCCAATCTCGCCCTCCAACTAGGACGCTGAAGTACGGAGGCAGGAAATGAGGCCAGCTTATATGCAGCAGCTCCAGAGAGGGTCACACTCTGTATGAGCCGCGTGGCAAAAGCGGCCGAACGGGCCTTTTTCAATCGACTGCCCAAGATTTAATAGGGTGCCTCTTAACACACATTTCAAGGCTTTCCCCACATCATTGAGGGCAGCGAGGAATCACGTTCAATGATCTGAGAGGAATGTTAACCAATGGACATGCTGCATTGTCCGCCAGACCAGACCGAGTCAGTTCATAAAAAGAGTCATTCAGCCGCCTAGGAATATGGGACTGCGCTGATGAGCGGTAAACTGACAGGAAGCCAACACTGTCGCAAGAACAGTACCACAGAGACATACGGCGATTGACGTGGATCTCAGCCAAGAAGGGCATAGTGGCTGCACAAGATATAGTCACTCCGACTATACGAAGTGTGTGAGTGTTGAGGGTCGAAAAAGCAGAAAACCGCTGTGCTGGGGATGTATGCATTCGCCACGTCAACAAAAGCTGACACCGAAGGAGATGCCCTAAAGACTACTTGTAGGCCGAATAGGCCTGGAGGCCGCCTGAAGATTAATGCCAGAACGGTTTCTAACGATAAGATTTGAAATCTCCGACAAAATATAGATAAACGTGCCCCGTGCAGGGAAGCAACAAGTCCAGGACTTTTAACAGAAAGGGAACCATCCTCCAGATTAGGAGATATACATTCTCTAACGAGATGAAACAACGTGGCCCCATGAAAAGAGATGAGTCAAAATCATCAATCTAGTCCCTGCCTCATCAATGACACCAGTACACGGCCATCAAGCTGTAAGAGAACAATGGGATAGGCAAATGCAACTTTCGCCAAACTTTTTTGCATGAGGGTAATTGGGCAAAATGCCATGTGGGATTAAAATCTGTTTTTGATAGTGCGAGCGAGGTCCGACTTAAATTGGTTTGCTCCTGGAATAACACAGCTAACTGTGCTATCTTGCGTAGAAAGTGTAAAGTATTCTGCCGCACGTGGACAAGGGGGGGATTCAAGATCTGGTATGTATATAAGACCCTTGGCGAATTGAGTATAGGCTATATAAGGTCCCCCATTATAAATATCTCCGAGAAAGGATGATAATACAACCCGAATCCGCGGGGGACAAACCGAGCCAAAGGAAGGGACTGGGAAAACACAAGAGGAAGGGAGACCAAAACCCCAACAGCAACGGTTAAGCACAAATTAACGAACCTTGAGGCAGAAGGGAGGACCCCAGCCACAAAGCAAACAACATATTGACTAATCAGGGAGTGCCCCAGGCACTCAACTGGCCGCTGGGGGGCCTCCTCAAACCAAAAGGGGTAGCGTAGGAAAACAGGCATGTAACCAAAAAAACTCCTAAAAGATAAGAAACTACAGAATAAATGCTATACAAAATACAGTCGACAAATCATGAACTGAGTTCTTCTTCCGGTGAGTAATAAGATACTTGTAGGGAAAAAGGCTAAGCTAGCAACAAAACCACTCGATTATTGCTGGAAGGGCCCCAGGTGAGGGTCGTGTACCTGAGACCAGGTACTATAACGCCTAAGAGGGCCTGGCCCCCGCAACGACCAGGGGGGAGACTCCCAGAGCAACCGGGTCTGGATCCTGGACCCATCTCAAGACACTCCGGCCAAGCCTCCCTCTTGGACATGGGGGACCAGAAGGGCCAAGCTGAGAGGGAGACATCATAAATCTGCAAGTGCCTTCAAGACTCTTGGTGAGGTCCTAGGTGAACGCAAAGTGTAGGTTTTCCTCGTGACGAACAATTAGATCGCAAACGTGTGAACCCCCATCAATAACGCGCAATTCCTTTCCCAAAGCAACATATGGAGCACGGGTTTCAACATGGCCACCTGCGCAAGTGGTGTGACGACGATAAGTCCGGGATAGAACTTGCATGGGTGAGTTGACCATTGTGGACGGGAGATCTCGCCCCGCTGCGAAGGCGCTGTAAAATATGTCTTCTTTGGAAGAATGAAGAAAAGATACCCGGCAGAAGACATCTCGTGGGACGATGGGGAACGATGTGTGTGCGGACAAGGGGCCCTTGATGGACTCTGTCCACCACGCAACATGTGTGGTATGGTGTGCAGCTCCAGTAACACGAGTCCAGAATGTAGTGTCAAACAGAAATAGAACTATAGGACCGAGCCCCCACAGATACCTGGACGACCCCGGTAATCCATAGATATTCCTACGGCCCCAATATCCACATCATCTAAGTGCTGTGCTGCAAGTGAACAATGGCTGAGTGGATGGCTGGTACCACTTCATGTCAGGTCCTATAAAAGAAGAAGAGTGGAGACCAGAGTATGCTGCAGGGTGTCCACCCAAGACGAGGGTATGTATTAATAGATCCGGCGTACGTCGTTAAGCCACCTTTCTGTGCTCCTTCAAGCAACCGCGAGGCCAGTTGGCAGAAATGTCCTGTCGATGTAGGCAAGTGATTGATTAGACTGTGACTAATCAGGCGAACTTGTACAAGATAGCCACCAACTGGAGCACGTCAGTCCTTGCAGACCGCGGGGTGAACCATAAGGGCCCGTGCAACCACTCTGTTGGAAACCATTGATCCCTAAATCCACCGACCCGGGGCGAGAAGGCTGGCGATGACTGCTAAACGAGGGATTACGAGAGTACAAGTCCTGAGACAGGTACAGTGATTGCTGACAAAACAGATTAGAAGCTGAGTAGCCGCGCATGAATCCGCAAAGGTACCCAGACGGCCAAGCTGAGAGTCCAGGCTAGCTGACTTGTGTAGGACTGATTGTCAGGTGTAAGTGGAGGCCATGAGGAACCCGTTGACCTGCGGTGTGAGTGTGCGGTCCCCATGACCTCAGGGCGCGAGTGGATGATGAACCGCACCAGAAGGTGAGGCTGCGCCCAAGAGGAAAGTGTCCAGTCCTTCACAGTGAGTGCTGGGTGCAATGGAGGCAGGTCCTGAGGACAAAGGACCTCTAGCGTCTTTGACAGAATAACTTAGTATGGAGTTGGTGGGAACATTCTGGTCAGGCTGAGGGGGACCCACAGAGGCCGCCATCAAGGCACCACATGAGGTTCCAGGCACACCCCGATCCCCCCACTGGGAAGCGGGGATGGGATGGGTGTTTAGCCGTGGGGGTATGTGTGTGGGGGGGAGGGTGGTGGAGTGAATCGGGGGATGAAAGGAGGGAGTGGGTGGGGATGGTGTTGTGGAGGTGGGGGGTGGGGGGGTTGGGGGTGGGGGGGGGGAGGGAAGGGCGCGAGGGTGAGGACAGGGGGGAGGTTGGGTTGGGGTTTGGGGAGGTGGGGGGAGCGGGGTCGGGTAGGGTAGAGGGGGGGGGCTGGAGGGGGGAGAATGTGCGAGTTGGGGGGGGGTGGGAATGGGTGGGGATGGTGGGGGAGGTGGGGGGCGGGCGGTGTACGGTGGGAGTGAGGTGGGGGGTGGTTTGCTGGGGGGGGGGGGGGGGTGCGGGGGGGCGGAGTTAGTGAAGTGTGGAGTGTAGTGTCAGAGGCAGCAGAAGTGAGGGGTCTTTGTAGGGAATCGTGGTCCCATGTCAGAGAGTGGGGGTTTGTGGGGGTGGGACGAGCCCAGCAAGTAGCACATGTAAGCCCCCCTGGTTCTGGGACATATCAGCAGGCCCCCTGTCGCCGCCCGCTCCCCCTCATAGGCAGCCAAGTGGAGGAGAGCCATAATGCCCCGGAGGGACTGACCATGCACCGGACCTCCGAGGTCTCCGCGTCTGCTGGTTGCGGCCCGTGAGCGGACATCTGTTCCCCGAGCTCGGTGCCAGACACAGTAGGACCGCACAGGGAAGTCCACAGAGGGCGAGCGCCGTGCTACCTGACCCCGCTGAGGTGGCTCTGTGGCTGCGGCAGCGCCTTATGGTGTGCACCCGTCAGGAGCTCATGCTGCTCCCCGAGGAAGGGAGGGGGGAAGCGTAGCATGTCGCGGCGCCGCCACAGTGTCCTGTGGGTGCAGCTTATGGGAGCGGGAGTGCTCGCTCCAGCAGAGGCTCCGCTGCGTCCTAGATGGAGCGGAGAGAGCGACGCAGTAAGACCCAGCGCAGCGTGAACTGGCCTGTGGATGCGGCGAAGTAGTCGCGCGCCCTTCACACCTCTTCTGCATCAGATCCTGGCGGTGCGGAAGGGACGAAGCCACCTGACCCCGGACCCGTCCATCGCTGTCCTCTCGGCAGGGCGTCGCGATTGGGTGTGCTGCGGTCAGAGGCTCCGCTTTTACCCCGCCGATCAGGGGGGGTGGGGTGGGGGGAAGGGCACATCCCGTCCCGGCCCGGCGGTTGTGCTTACCCGTCTTGTTAGCCATCTGAGTCCTGCGCGGGCGTACTTGTAGTTGGAGGCCAGAAGTGCCGCTCTTCCCTGCAGGGAATGCGGACGTTGACCAACGTACGCCGGCCCACTAAGCGGAGGAGGGCTCTGGGTTCCCCCTCTGCGACGACCGGAGCGGGTTTGCAGGTAAGGCACTGCATAGGGAAGGTAGCTGTGGCTGGCCAGGGCGCCATCTTGGGGAGGCCTCACTGCGTGAGTCATTCTGCGGCATCAGGGCGGGAATAACGCCCGAAATACTGTCCAATAACCCCCTGGTTGGGGTTTGGGGTGGTTCGGGTGAACCTCTTTGCTCTTTTGGTAGTTTTCCCCCATGATTATAGACAAAGGAGTCGGATGGAGCACAAAGAAGTGGAGGAGCTCTCAAGGTTGGCTTTCGCCTCGCGACGGGCCATGTCCAGCCACGCCCCCCCTCTAGCTTTCTTTTAAGCACCATGACTTCTCCACTCTACTTGCTGTAGACATTTTGATTCAGTCTCTTTACATTAGGCACAAAAAAGTAGCTCTGCCAGTGCACTATACAAGGTGGGAAAATGGTTAGGCAATACATACTGTGTGTGTATATATATAAATATATATATACACCACGGCACTCCAAACAGTAATCAAATGAATGGTTGGTTTATTCCTCCATGCTCATTGGAGGCTAGTCGTTTCAGCTTACCCTCCTGGAGACCTTATGTCAATCGGAGTGAGCTGAAACGTCACTCAATGAGCATGGAGAACAAACCAACCAAACAAATGGTTTTCAGATTTATGTAGTGCCATGATATTTGATTATTTCCATTAGTGTGTTTATGTATATATATGTATATATGTTGAGTGTGTGGTGTGTATGTATGAAAAATAAGTGTATATATATGTGAAAAAATATATATATATATATATATATAGTATATATATATATATAAAATAAATATATATATAAATGTGTTTGTGTGTGTTCAATTGCTTTAAACAAGGCTGCAACATAAGTTTTACTTTTTTCTAGAAGTATTTTTTTTTTAGTAATGCAGAGCCCAGGTATTTCTCATCGTGTGGCACACCAGCTATACAGCGGGCTCGGCTTTTAGTGTGTGTATAGTATGATAAAACTGAGCCCCTGCTTGTTTAGCAGAGAATGCACAACGATACTTCTAGAAAACAGTAAAACTTATGTTGTATCCTTGTTTAAAGCAATTGAACATCTGATAGGGGACTATATATTTTCAATGAAATGATTACAAGTAGGACATGTATAAGTGGGGGGGGGGAAGGGGACACTAAAGGAAATTACCTAACATTTAGGTATTAAAGGGATAAAGAACATACTGTTTATGATTTCTTTACTTATTTCCTTATATAGGGTGAAGAGAAAAAATCGGTCAGTTATCCATCTCTACTAAGTCATGTCACATCCTCGTTCTTAAACCAGCCTGTCCTCTCTATGGCCGTTTTGGCTGATATCGGTGCTCCTCCACTCCTAAGTGCCCTTTTCAGCCGCTCCAGTCCTTCAATGCCCTATGAAGTCACCGTTTGTCGAATTGTGCGGACAATTCAGGCCAAGGTATGCTGCCTCATGTTATGCCTGATCTGAGGCTATATTTAAAAGGGGTTTGTCCCCCCCCCCCCCCCCCCCCCCCCCCCCCGCCGCCCCCCCCCCCCCCCCCCCCCCCCCCCCCCCCCCCCCCCCCTCACTACAAGGATTGTTCTATTTTATATTAAATATCTTAGCCAAAAACAAGTCACTTTGCATAATATGTCCATAACAGTGTCCTACCTATTCCAAGATAATCCCCTCTTGTATGAGCTGCAACAGCTCCTTAGGTACCATATACTAAAGCCCTGTTTGATCCTATCCAGAAAGCTGCTACACTGGGATACTAGAGCTACAGACCTGGCTTCTACTGCAGCCTAGTGAGAAGCCATGATAAAACACACCCCTGAATTCAAATTGAAACCCAGAAACAGACTGAAGTAAGATGAATCAATGTATGAGCACCCCATTAATAAACTGCTATGCCAGATGTAACCTATGGACAGGTGTGGCACTGTTTCCAAGAAGAAAGCAGTCCTTTTTTTTCTAATCTTGGATATGTATTTTCTCTACAATATACCTAAATCTTTGTTCACTCTGTTCTGGTATGTGTTAATAATTGCAAGAGATTACATTATAATTCTGTCCATGAAGCAGCATAATATATCACTTTTCTACCTGTGCATAACATGTCACCTTGGAGTATATTGTACATTTCCTCTGGGGGTTTGCCACCTAAATCAAGATTTCTATATAATAATAAAGATGTAAATCTGACATATCTGTCAAAGAATACCAAGCAAACTGGTTTTATTGGATAGCTCCAGCTTTAAATAGGAATTTACAGACCTCTATAAAAATATGCTTTTTGTAATTATAATATATTTACATGATATTCCCTTGAAGGGATGCCTCTGCCTTTTTGGCTAAGTTGTCTTTATAGTGAAAAGACCTTTTTTTTTCTATCTAAACTAATTTCTCATACAGTTCCCTTCTTTTTGCAAGAAAAAAAAACAATAGTTACAGGTATGAATTAAAATAGAGCAAACTGCAGGTAGACTTTATGTGTTTTTAGGAATTCCTTCCCTAACAAAACCTTCTTCTGCATTAATTCTTTCATAAAAGTGAAGTTGCTTTGCATCCAGCTAATGTATAAGTTATATAAAAAAACAAACCAATAACTACTAGTATGAACCAATCAAATCGCAATCCACAAAGTTGTCTGACACATCAATTCTATTACATGTCGTATAAGAATGAATTTTATCAGAATTTTTTAAAATCTAAAATAATGCACAAGAAGTACCAATGGGAAATAAATGGTGGTAGCA
>JAODAL010039366.1:0-38086 GCA_025379985.1 Phyllomedusa bahiana | reverse complement strand
TTTTAGGGAAAAAATTTTCCTTCTGACTCCAATCGGGCAATCGGAATAAATCCCTGATAAACAACCCCCCCAGAACCTAGTTCCTATAACTTGTTATACTATTGCAGTTTAGAAATGAATCCAGACACTTTCTGAACTCTGTTAGTGAATTCACCATAAGTTCCTCTAGCAGAGTTCCACAGTCTCACTGCTCTTACAGTATTTGTTTATGTAGAAATGTTCTTTCCTTCAGATGTCGAGGATGCCGCATTGTTCTCGACACAGTCCTGGGAATGAATAGATCTTGGGAAAGATCTCTACAGTGGAGAAAAAGTATTTAGTCAGCCACCAATTGTGAATTTTCTCCCTTTAAAAGAGAGAGGGGCCTGAATTGACATTATGGGAGATCTCAACATAAGAAAAAATGAAAAAAAAAAATCCAGAAAATAAATTTGTTATTTGGAAAAATTTTTTGAAATTTTAAGGGGGGAAAAAAAGTATTTGGTCACCTACAAACAAGCAAGATTTCTGGCTCTCACAGACCTGTAACTTCTTTTTAAGAGGTTCCCTGTCCTCCATATTACCTCATAATTTTACCTGTTTAACTTATAGTATAAAACACACCTACCCACAACCTCAAAATTCCCCAACTCCAAACCCACTAGGGTGAAGACCAAAGAGTGTCAAGGACCCCAGAAAAAAAATTTTGTACCCCGGTGCCCCAGCCTGGGAGACTGAATCGGGAAAAAGGGCAAGCAGCTTGGTTAAAGAAATAAACTGGGGGAGCAAAATTAAAAAATGAAAGCATACAAGAACTGATAATCTCCCCAAAATCTAGGCCCACGAAAGATCTAAAAACCTTTGGGGTAATATGATCACAAAAAATTTGAGAAAAAATCCCGAACCAGAAGGTGGGACAGTGAATGACCGCAGACAGCGGGGCCAAACGAAAAAAGCTACCACAGTAACACACTACTCCAGACATGTGCCCCTGTTTTCCCAGTATTTTTCCGGCCCACTGAAGTTTCCCTAGAGAGATTTGGATGACCAAAAAGAGTATTTGGAGAATGTCAATGGTCAGAAAAACCCAAATTAAAAATTTTTTGTAGAGAAACACATCATTGTTTTTTGGAGGAATGCGGAGGCCCCCAAAAGAAAACCATAACCTATGTGAAGAATGGGGGGTGAAAACATCATGCTTTTGGGCTTTTTCTCTGCAAAGGGACCAGGACGATGATCAGGTACTAAAAAAGAGGGGGCCATGCATATGAATTTTGGGTGCACCCCTCCTTCCACAGAAAAGCATTAAGATGAAACGTAGCGGGTCTTTCACAGGGGACTGACCCCCAAAAAACACCCCCGGGGAAAACGAGAGTGGCTTGTCAGACTGGCCTAGCCAAATCTCCAGATCTCAACCCAAGAAACCCATTGGGAGGGAGTTAAAATCGTGTTCCCCACACAGCCCCAAAACTCACGCTCTAGGGGAGATCGCATGGAAATGGTCCACATACCCAAAAGTGTAAGCCAACCTTGTGAAGATTTTCCAAAAAAAACTTTTTGTCCCTCTGTAAGCCCCCCAAAGGATAATAAAAAAGTATGAATGAACTTTTGTTATTGACCAAAACTTATTTTCCCCCAAAATTTGCAAAAAAAATTCTTAACAATTCTCACTTTTTTCCCCATTTACAAGAAGGGAATGGATTTTTTTTTTTTCAGGGGTACAAAACCCTTGCATTTATCTGTTTTAAAAACCTCATTACCATTCTCTCCCAGGCCTATATTCTATAGCAATCCTGTGTAAATCGTCAATAATTTTATTAAAAAAATAGGGCCCAATACGACACCTTGGAAACCCCACAAAACGGGAATCCAGTCTGATATTAAAATTAATCACCACCCTTTTTTTCACCCTGACCATTTACTTCCCCATTTGCAAACTTTTTCCCCCCATCCAAGCATTCTCATTTTCCCTACCAACCTTTATGTGGAACCGCCAAATCTATAAAAAAATCTAGATATATGAATCCAATCCCTCACCCGATCCAGCAGAACTGTTTCCTGATGAATTATTTTTTAACAGGACCACCCTTTCAAAAACCCATGCTGGAACGGCATATACATTTATTTTCAGTGAGAAGTCCAGGATAGCACCCTCTAAGAAAACAGCAAACTGTTACCTACAACAGAGGTTTTAAACCCTTACTGCCCTATAGCCCGGATCATTTTTTGACCCCTTATTGAAAAAATTGGCACCACATTTTTTTATGTCAATCCTTTAGGAAACCCCATTATATGCAGCCCATAAATATTAAGAAAATAGGGGCCTATCTATCACGGGTTTTTTGTTTATTTTAATTTTAAAAAGGGCAGAGCCATTAAAGGGAGTTTTTCCATAATAGCTTTCAGCCTCTGTCTGTAATGGGAGTTGAAAATTTAGGGCTGCAGCTTTTCTGCCTCTTCTCCTCCCCGTTCCCCCCCCCCTCGACACAGGCCCTATCTGCCCGAAATTTCTATACAGCAGGGGGGCAGGGGATTGCGCCCGATTAAACCTGGTGTGCCTGCCAGAAGGGCAAAAGATTGCTAATACAAAAAACTTACATATTCCCCCAAAATGTTAGCTTTTCATATCTCCACATCTCCACAACAACAAACAAACCCTTCCCGAACAAGGGGAAGTGTGAAGTGGTTAACCCGGATGTGTCCCCTAGTACGCACAGCAATGAACGTTCAAAAGCCCCTTAACGTAAGTAATTTTAGTTACGCTCCCCAGCTCATGATTTAAAAAACACCAGGGTCATGCGTCACAAATTCAGCCTCATCTCCCGCTCAAACTGTGTAGAGAGCAAGGAAGCAGGGACACACAGGGTTAACCCCGGGAGCACAGACAAGAAGCCGAGTCCTCCTCCCCTCCCCCACAGAAGCATTCTGTCGGGGGGGGCTCTCTGCCCGACCTGCTTCAAAGGGGATATCATTCAGACCCGACAGCCAGTAAGAAAGGATCAACAGGTCGGCCGTATAGAAAATTTTAGAAGCTGATGCCTCCTACGAACAGGGCTGCTCAAAACAGTGGACATTTTAATGAACAAAATTGCAAAGCTTTGTTTTTTTAAAGATCTTTTTAATAAAAAAACCCAAACATTGTAGCGAGACAAAACCCCCTTTTAAAATCATTTATTTCCATAAGGATAGTACCTCTCACATTGAGCGCTTTAAGATGTTTTTTAAAAACCCCCCCTTTTTTTAAACTGTTCCTTTATTTTTAAACGCCTTGTCCCCAGGAGCGTAGCTAAAGGGGGATACAGAGGTTGCAGCTGCTACCGAGCCCGGCAGCCTAGGGTGGCCCAAAAGTCCTTCTGCCACATAAAAAGACATCAGTATTGTAAAGAAACATGGTAACTGGGGAGTCCTATTTCATTCTTTGCATCAGGGCCCAGGAGCTTCAAGTTACGCCTCTGCTTGTCCCAGTGAATGCGGTTTAGGCCCTCTCTAAGCAGAATAAAATCAGCTTTCCCCCAAATTCAGGTTTTTGTGGGCCCTCAACAAAATACCTATTACAGGGGGAAAAGGAAAATATTAGATTATGATCACTATTTCCTAGGTGCCCTCCAACCTGAACCTTTGTTAACCATCCGGTTTTTTATTCCCCAAATAAACCGTGACCCCGGTAAGTTACCACCCAGTCGTAGCTCTCACCCCGCCCTGTCCGTTATCCCCAGTATGTAAAATTTTTTTTACAGCAATAAGTAAAATTTTAATTTATGTATTTTGTTGGGAGACTCCTCGCATTGGGCATTTCACTATCTGCAGCTATCTTTTAAATTTTCCCTTCCCCCTAGTCCCTAGTTTAAAAAATTTCTCCAGCTTCAGGGCCCTTTTGTCCCCCCAAAAAAGCGCCCCCCCCCATTTAGGGCGCCCCTCTTAGCATGAGTCTGGCCCAAAAACAAAGTAGCCCGTTCTTCCCCAAAACCCCAAAACCCTCTTTCCCACACCAAATTTTTTACCATTATTCACCACTCTAATTTCCCGCTTCCTTTATGGTGTGCCCATGGGAAAAGGAATATTTTTGAAAATAACCTTGGAGGCCTTGCCGGAGTTTTGGCCAATTCCCCCGAAATCTTTTTTAACCCCTTTAAAGACCCCAATTTTTTCTTTCCTGACACAGCCCATTTTTGAAAAACGACATTGTCACTTTATGTGAGAAAATTTTTTTACACTTTTACCTATCCATCAATTCGGGTTGTTTTATTATGACACATTGTGCTTTACGTTAGTAAGAAATTTTGGTCCATATAATCTTTGTTTGTGAAAAATATCAAAATTTCGTGAAAAGTTAGAAAAATTTGTCATTTTGAAAGTTCTAAAATTTCTGCATGCAAGACAGATAATTATTCACCACAAAATAGTTTATAACCAGCATCTACCATATGTCCACTATAGGTTGGCATCCGGGGCGTAACTAGAGAAGCCCCATAGCAAACTTTTGGATGGGGCCCCCTACACACTCGCCTCCTCCCCGACCACGAACATGTACCGGGACACGCAGATACTAGTATACAAGGGGCAAATACCATCATACTGCTACTATAAAAATCTTATTATACCAAGACCAACATAAACAATAACGCTACTACATATGGACCCGATTATGCTGCCAGAACACGACCACAAAGTGAATGAATAATACCCCTATACTAGTACTGATCAGTCTACAAAGACCAATAGAACCGCCATATAGTGACCATATAGTAGTATGTATCAGTGTGCACAGGTGCGCTACAGACTGTATATTACCCCTATACAGTGACCATATAGTGGTATATACCAGTATACACAGACTGTGCTGACATATAAGTGATTACAGTGCAGTTACATCTTGTGACTCACAGGTGACGTTTCTCTGACAAGTCGTTGACTTTCCCTGTTGTTTTCCATCCGGACCAGACCGTCATGATGACTTCTCCCAGCCACTTGTCCCTGGCAGATGTAGACACAAATATATTACAATTCTCACTTTTCCAGCACCTCACTCCCTGCCCCCCAGGCTATATGGGATCCATTTAGGCAGGCAGGGATTAGGTAGCTATAGGGCCCCATATAGATAGGCAGGCAGGGTATAGCAGCCATATAGGTAGGAAGGCAGGGTTTAAGTAGCTATAGGGCTATATAGGTAAGCAGACAGGGTCTATGTAGTTATAGGGGCCATATTTGTAGGCAGTCAGGGCTTAGGGTAGTCTATAGGGTCCATATATGTTGGCAGGCAGGGCCTAGGGTAGTCTATAGGGGCCCCATACAGGCAGGCAGGGCTTAGGTAGTCTATAGGGGCAGCATACAGGCAGGCAGAGCTTAGGTAGTCAATAAGGGCCCCATACAGGTAGGGCATAGGGTAGGCTATAGGGGCCATATATGTAGGCAGGCAGGGCTTAACATAGGCTATAGGGGCCCCATACAGGCAGGCAGGGCTTAGGGTAGGCTATTGGGGGCCATACAGGCAGGCAGGGCATATAATAGTCTATAGAGGCCCCATACAGACAGGCAGGGCTTAGGGTAGGCTACTGCCCCATACAGGCAGGCAGGTCTTAGGGTAGGCTACTGCCCCATACAGGCAAGCAGGGCATATGGTAATCTATAGGGGTCCCATACAGGCAGGCAGGGCTTAAGGCAGGTTATAGAGTCCCCATATAGGCAGGCAGGGGGCTTAGGGCAGGTGATAGTGGCTCCATATAGGCAGGCAGGGCTTAGGGCAGGTTATAGGGGCCCCATATAGGCAGGCAGGGGGCTCAGGGCAGGTTATAGGGGCCCCATATAAGCAGGCAGGGTGCTCAGGGCAGGTTATAGGGGCCCCATATAGCCAGGCAGGGAGCTTAGGGCAGGTTATAGGGGCCACATATAGGCAGGCAGTGGGCTTAGGGCAGGTTATAGGGTCCACCAGGGCCGCCAACAGAAATTTCTGGGCCCCCTACAGCTAAATCGTCTGGGCCCCCCTACAAACTCCGCTCCCAGCAATCCCATTGCCCTGCCCCCAGTAAAAAAAAATGCAATTGCTGAATAATGCCAGGTAGCTGGTAGCTAGGGAGGTAGGAAGCCAGGTAGCTGGTAGCCAGGTAGCTGGTAGCTAGGGAGGTAGGTAGCCAGGTAGCTGGGAGCCAAGGATGTAGGTAGCCAGGTAGCTGGCAGCTAGGGAGGTAGGTAGCCAGGTTGCTGGTAGCCAAGGAGGTAGGTAGCCAGGTAGCTGGTAGCTAGGGAGTTAGGTAGCCAGGTAGCTGGTAATAGGGAGTTAGGTAGCCAGGTAGCTGGTGGCTAGGGAGGTAGGTAGCCGGTAGCTAGGGAGGTAGCCAGGGAGGTAGGTAGCCAGGTAGCTAGGAAGGTAGGTAGCCAAGTAGCTGGTAGCTAGGAAGGTAGCCAGGTAGCTAGTAGCCATGAAGGTAGGTAGCCAGGTAGCTGGTAGCCAAGGAGGTAGGTAGCCAGGTAGCCTGTAGCCAAGAAGGTAGGTAGCCATGTAGCTAGGGAGGTAGGTAGCCAGGTAGCTGGTAGCCAAGGAGGTAGGTAGCCATGTAGCTAGGGAGGTAGGTAGCCAGGTAGCTTGTAGCCAGAGAGGTAGCCAGGAAGCTGGTAGCCAGGGAGGTAGGTGTGCATGTGTGTGTGGGGGCCCCCTCATCCCCCCCAGCCATGTGTGTGGGGGGAGAGGATAGGGCCCACAACAAAAAAGCCTGGGGGACATCCCCCCAGGCTTTTTTGTTGTGGGCCCTATCCCTCCCCCACACACACACATGGCTGGGGGGACGAGGGGGCCCCCACACACATGGCTGGGGAGAGGAAGAGGACGCTGCTTAGAGGGGGCCCGGTCACAGCTTCATTCACATAGCTGCTTTACACTTACTTCCCCTGCGCTGTGACCGGAGCCGGGGCCCTCCTCCTCTCTCAGTCCACACCGCGCTGTATTGACCAGCAGCAGAATGCAGGACAACTTGAATCAGTAAGATTTAATTAGTCATCCCGGCCACAGTCAGAGAGAGGAGGGCGCAGCTCTGGTCACAGCGCAGGGGAAGTCTAAAAGCGTCTATGTGAATGCAGCTGTGACCGGGAGCACGGACCCCCTCTTAGCAGCATCGCCCGGGCCCCATATTAAATGTAGCACTCAGCGGCTTTGCCGCCACACGCCAGTCTATAATATGAAATAAGGGGGCCTGATAGCAGCGGGCCCCCTTATTTCAACGGGCCCCGTACAGGAGTACCCCCTGTACCTCTTGAACGGCAGCACTGGGGTCCCCATATAGGCAGGCAGAGGCTTAGGGCAGGTTATAGGGGCACCATATAGACAGGCAAGGGGCTTAGGGCAGGTTATAGGGGCCCCATATAGGCAGGGGGCTTAGGGAAGGTTATAGGGGCCCCATATAGGCAGGGAGCTTAGGGCAGGTTATAGGAGCCCCATATAGGCAGGCAGGGGGCTTAGGGCAGGTTATAGGGGTCCCATATAGGCAGGCAGGGGGTTAAGGCATGCTATAGGGTTCCCACATAGGCATACAGGGGGCTTAGGGCAGGTTATAGGGGCCCCATATAGGCAGGCAGGGAGGCTTCATTAATGTTAAAAAAAAAATAAAATCACTTACTCACTTGCCACTCGCTCCCTCGCAGCTCAGCTCCCAGGGAGTCTGTGCTCGGTGCGGACGGCGATATGACGTCAGCACTGTGGGCCAGCGCCTGCTAGGCTTAAGGCCTAGCAGGCAGATTAGCAGAGCGGAGCAAAGGCGGCTCCTCTCTGCCAACACTGGCCAGTATTACCTTGAACGCTCGGGCCGGAGGCAGCTGCTACATCTGCTACCCTGGTAGTTACGCCCCTGGTTGGCATAATTTTTTAAATGTCTTTATATTTTTCTACGACATTAGGAGGCTTAGAAATTTTGTAGTAATTTCTCACATTTTCAAGAAAATTTTCAATATACATTTTTTTAGGGACCAGTCCAGTTCTGACGTGGCTTTGAGAGGCCTGCATGTTAGATACCCCCAATCTCATCATGAGGTCAGTCGCTTAGTTATTGTGATCGCTACATTGCGATAACTAACAGGTTAATGGGCCCCCCTGGAGTTATCTCCGGTCGGGGACGATGCTGCGGGATGTCAGCTGTAAAATACAGCTGACATACCGCAGGGATCGTGCAAACTCTGTTTTAGAGTTCACACGATCCTCAGGATGTATGCAAACGTCCAAGGTCGTTAAGGGGTTAATGACACTCCACCTACCTCTAATGTGGTGGGATTCTCACCATTCACACCCACTAATCTGTCAACCCGATCCACGATATGTTGAACTCGGGCCCTAGGTAATCAATGTACTGTTCATCGATCCCGGTCTTTGTGGCAGATTGCCCAGTCTGTTCCCCTAATAATGGAGTCCCTAACAAGAAGCACCTGCCCAGCCTGTCCTGCACTCCTATTCCCCACCTTACTGGAGCACACAGGGGTAGTGTCTTGCTCAATTCAGTAAAAAAATTCAAGGCAAAGATAAGACTGGTTACCTATGTTGTAGTTTGCTACTTTAGAGAAGAAATGAGCTTTTTTTAAAAAAAAAAAAAAAAAAAAGACTGGTACATGAAACAGCAAATTATGCATAAGAATGCCCATTGACATAAATGTACAGTGTAAAGTTTATTTTTAATAGCCAAACATCCATTCCAACATACATGCAACCACTTACATTTTAAACTAACCCATGGTTGCTTTGGCCACCTACAAAAATACTGGCCTGTGTGCTGAGAACTGACAAAAATAATGACCCTGAATTTAATGGGTTAACCTGAGCTAATTCTGATCTCTGCTGAGAAGAAGCATGACTAACTGCTAAACCTCCTCCTCTCATGCTAGCATTGGATGGGGTTGTCAGGGCCTGGATAGTCACCAATATTTTGTCCATCACATCTCAAAAATTTACACTCTGAACCTAATAGGATATACCATCCTGCAGAACATAAGTATGTGAATTGGATCCAAACCATATGCGTAAGCAAGTATCAGAGGTATAACTTGCATCTGATACAAAGCAAAACTGTTAAAAGACTACAAATTACCATGTATTATTTATTATATGCTGTTTTATGTAATAGTGAGGTTCTTAGGCTCCCTCAGGTATCATGGTCCTTTGGAAAGATTCCACCGTTACACAGAAAAGCAATTTTCTCATATTCTTGACTTTCAACAGCAAAAAAATAAGACCAATCACAAAAAATCATTTGGCTAAAATCAGATTGGAGCACATTTATCGAGGCAGTTAAGTCAGGATTCCGGCATAATTTGTGCTAAAAATAATGCCGTACCTGCTTTGATTCCAATAATTGCAAAATTTTGTTGTAATTAGTGGAATAAGGCAAGCCAACTTAATGGGGTTTTCTCATCACATGCTTTTGCATACTTGAGCTGTTTCTGTCTCTTACAGCTTCAAATACAGGGGCAAGTCTCTCCTCTCAGTAGGCGTGTCTCTCCTTCCAGTAGTAGTGTCTTCCTTCACTGAAGACTAGTGACATCATCATTCTGTGTGAGCAGTGGAAGGGAGAGTATGTCACAGCTCTGCATACCTACTGCACTGGTTCTCATGTCTCGGGGCCGCACCCCCCTCCCGGGCTCACAACTCCTTATATCCAGAACCCTGCTTTTGCTTTAAACAGTTTTTAAAATACACCCCTTAAAACCCTTTATACATACAGCCCTTACAGACAGAAGGGGAAGGGAAAACAGAATGATAAGGCTGTGTTTTTAGGGTAAAGGAGCAACTGTAAAGGCTGTTTTTATATGAGGGGAAGTGTTTTTGGGCGCTAGAACAAGTAACCCTTTCACATGGGCGGGAGAGGACCCAAAAGAAAGCTCAGAAAAAGTTTTTATTATCCCAGACACAATCATCCCCAACAAGCGGGAGGAAATCAAATTTTCACTTTCATTTTCCACGGGCCAGGGGGGAGAAAGGGCACAAATTTGGGGCCCAGCCAACCACAGCAAAAGGGGGCGTGTACCAACGGGCGAATAAAAATATCAGTAACCCAAAATAAACAGAAAAGGGGAAAAGGCCCAACTTCGGGGTTCAGTTTTAAATTTGTAGAACTCCCCAGGGAAATTAGTTTTTAATCTACAAACTAAAGGGGATTTAAGTAATGAAAACCCAATTGCAAAAGTGATTATTTTTTATTGACCCCATCACTAGGGGATAGGGAATCTTGTAGCAAAAAAAATCCCTTTAAAGAATTTTTGAAAAGGGTTTTCTAAAGAGGCTACCTAGAGAAACCACTGAAATAAATGTAGAACACCGTTCCAATGGGTTTATGAAGGCTCCCTGCAAACAAATCTCCTCACTTCAAAGAGGGAAGTTATTTTCCCAGACTGGGTCCCGGATGAGGCACTGGATGTCATATATTTTTTGGGTTTTTCCCAAAGCATTTTTAAACTGTTCCACATAAAAGGTTGGTTTAAATAAAAAAAAAGAATGTTTGGACGGGGGGAAAATTGTGTGCAAGTGGGGAAGCAAAAAGGCTCACCCGTAAAGAAAACCCCAAAAGGGGGGGAATTAACGGGGCATACTCAAACGGATCCCTGTTCCCCAAATTTGGGGGACCACAGGGGTCAGTATTGGGGGCCCACCTATTTAATATTTTCATAAATAAAAATTTCACAGGGGGTTTGCACGTAAAATATCGATCTTCGCAGATGATACTAAGCTCTGTAAAGGAATACACACAAAAGGAAAATGGGGTTTTTTACAGAGGGATCTTTGGGTAAGTTGGGGGGCCTGGGGCAGAGAAGTGGAAAGAGGTTTAAAATTTTAAAAAAGCAAGTTTCACATGGGAGAAAAAATCCATTACAAGATTTACATTTTAATGGGAAAAAGGGATGGTAAAAAGTGAAAATTTGGGGGAAAAGGGCTTGGGGAAACCTGGTGGACAGTAAACAAATTTAAATGTAGCAGCCAGTGTCAAGGGGGATGGCACCCGCCAAGGCCAATTAGATCATGATTTGTGTTTAAAAAAAGGGAAAGGGTGCACATTTAAGGGAACATTTTTCTCCCACAAAACAAGTCACTGGTTATCCACACATGAATATTGGTTTTACATTTTTTGGGGACCAGTGCAAAAGGAAAAAATTGAAGAGCTTTTACAAAATACAAAGGCGGGGAAAAAAAAATAATAAAAGGGCTGGGTTTGGGCAAAAAGTACCCAGAACCCGATTAGCAAGGGTTTTGGGTTTTTTAGTTTTTGAGAAAAGACGGCTTCGGGGGGGACATAATAAATATATTTAAACATATTAAGATCACGCTAAAGATTTATTTATACCCAGGACTGTATCAAGAACAAGGGGGCATACTCTACGTCTGGAGGAAAGAAAGTTTCTACATAAACATAGAAAGGGATTCTTTACTGTTAGAGTAGTGAGACTGTGGAACTCTCTGCCAGAGGAACCTGTCATGGTGAATTCACTAATAGAGTTCAAGAAGGGCTTGGATGCATTTCTGAAAAGTGATAACATAACAAGTTATAAGGACTCGGATTCTGGAGAAGGGTCTGGATACATTTCTAGATGTAATATAACAAGTGATTGTGACTAGGATTCTGGAGAGGGGTCGTTGATCCAGGGATTTATTCCGATTGCCAGATTGGAGTCAGGAAGGATTTTTTTCCCTAGCATGAGGACAATTGGCTTCTACCTCATGGGGGTTTTTGCCTTCCTCTGGATCAACACTTTAACACTTTAGCAACACTTTAGCAAAATGTGCTGAACTGGATGGACGTACATCTTTTTTCGGCCTGACAAACTATGTAACTATGTAAAGTTAGTTTTGATAAATCTGGTGCATGTTAGAACTGTTTAGTCTATGATAAATATGGCTGATTATAAGACTATCTAGTCTAACTTTACACTGCATAAGAGCTAGACACTAATGATTAATCTTCCCCATTAAGTTTTGTGTCATTGTTATGCTAATATTTTCATTTACATTACAGAGCTGGACATCTGTGGCTACATGTATGGACGGGTTGCGTCAGTATTCTGGGGAGCTTTTAGCCCAAAAACGGTTCTCTAGACTTATAATCAGACACACTCCAAAATTAGATGCATTATGCGGTGCCTGCGGCACTTTGTAATCTGCCAAAGATGTGGGGGCATTCTAGAGGCATGACGCACCACAACCGTATGATTCTACACATTTATGACTGTAGGATGGCAAAACTGGGCGTATTACTGGTGCAACAGCCAGACCAGGTTAAAAGTGGTCTACCTGAGCCTGAATTATCATTCTGGAGCTAGAAAACGCTAAATCTATGACCCGCAGTAGAACAGGTTCATAAATTCAGTCTCATTCTACCCTGCTTTAAAGCTATTTAGAACTAGCCTCTATGCACCTCGATCACACATGTCACCTTTGGTGTCATGTTTTACTTTTACTACCATGCTAAACACTGAGCCATGTGAGTGTTGTATAAGCCAGTATTTCGTGAAATAACAGCAGTAAGGCAAAGGTGAGACAAGTTTCACAGGACTTTACTAACCTCACCCAATAAGGTATAAGTTGTCTGAAACTGAATGATCTGTACCTGACACTGCTGCAGGAAAGATAAACATTACCATATGCAAAACAATGCATATATACCTTTGACATACTAAAGTAAATATACAATTTTAAAGGTAAATTTTTCCTGATAGCATTTATTTAAGTGCATCAAAAACAGAGGTAATAAAAATGATGAATTTTTCAATTAATGCACCATTTTACCTAGTTAGGATGCATTTACATGGTGTGGTTTTGAGCATTTTTTGAATGTTTTTTTTCTGTTGCAGTACTGCCAGGGCCGCTGTAAAGGCAGTACACGCAGTATTGCTGTATGGGGCCCGTTGAAAAAAAGTGAAACAAGGGGCCTTTTAGCCCAAAAACGGTTCTCTAGATTTATAATCAGACACACTCCAAAATTAGATACATTATGCGGTGCCTGCGGCACTTTGTAATCTGCCAAAGATGTGGGGGCATTCTAGAGGCATGACGCACCACAACCGTATGATTCTAACATTTATGATGTAGGATGGCAAAACTGGGGGTGCAACAGCCAACCGGGTTTTAAAAGTGGTCCCCCTGACCTGAATTATATTCGGAGCTAAAAAACGCTAAAATCTATGACCGCCTAGAACGTTAAAATTCAGTCTCATTTCCCTGCTTAAAAGCTTTTTTAGAATGCCTTATGCACCTCGATCACACATGTCACCTTTGGTGTCATGTTTTACTTTTACTACCATGCTAAACACTGAGCCATGTGAGTGTTGTATAAGCCAGTATTTCGTGAAATAACAGCAGTAAGGCAAAGGTGAGACAAGTTTCACAGGACTTTACTAACCTCACCCAATAAGGTATAAGTTGTCTGAAACTGAATGATCTGTACCTGACACTGCTGCAGGAAAGATAAACATTACCATATGCAAAACAATGCATATATACCTTTGACATACTAAAGTAAATATACAATTTTAAAGGTAAATTTTTCCTGATAGCATTATTTAAGTGCATCAAAAAAAAGAGGTAATAAAAATGCATGAAATTTTTTTAATTAATGCACAATTTTTACCGAGTTAGGAGCTTTTAAAGGTGTGGTTTTGAAACATTTTTTGTATGTTTTTTTCTGTTGCAGTACTGCCAGGGCCGGGTGTAAAAGGCTTAAAACGCGTATTGCGTATGGGGGGCCGTTGAAAAAAAGTGAAAAAAGAGGGCCCTTTTTGCCCAAAAAACGGTTCTCTGATTTATAATCAACACATCCAAAATTAGATACATTATGCGGTGCCTGCGGGACTTTGGGAAAAATTTCCAAAGATGTGGGGCATTCTAGAAAGGGGATGACGCACCACAACCGTATGATTCTCACATTTTTTGGACGTAGGGGCAAAAATGGGCGTTTTTACTGGTGGGAAAAGCCAGACCAGGTTAAAAGTGGGCTACCTGACCCGAAATTTCATTTCTGGAGCTAGAAAAAAAGCTAAACTATGCCCGCAGTTTAGAAAAAGGTTTTATAAATTCAGTTTCCATTCTACCCCGCTTTAAAGCTATTTAGAACTAGCTCAAAGACCTCGATCAACATGTCACCTTTTGGGGTCAGTTTTACTTTTAAATCCCTGCTAAAAACTGAGCCATGTGAGGTTGTAATAAGCCCGTATTTGTGAAATAAACCGTAAGGCAAAGGTAGAAAGTTTTTACAGGGCTTTACTAACCTCACCCAATAAGGTTAAGTTTCTGAAACTGAATGAAACTGTACCCACATGCTGCAGGAAAGATAAAACTTCCATTGCAAAACAAGATATATACCTTTGACATACTAAAGTAAATATACAATTTTAAAGGTAAATTTTTCCTGATAGCATTATTTAAGTGCATCAAAAACAGAGGTAATAAAAATGCATGCATTTTTCAATTAATGCACATTTTACCTGAGTTAGGATGCATTTACATGGTGTGGTTTTGAAGCATTTTTTGTATGTTTTTTTTCTGTTGCAGTACTGCCAGGGCCGCTGTAAAGGCAGTACACGCAGTATTGCTGTATGGGGCCCGTTGAAAAAAAGTGAAACAAGAGGGCCTGCTTGCAAGTGGGCCCCCTTGTTTCACAAATAAATCAGCTCTGAGCGAGTCACACAGCTGTGTTCAATATGTTCAAATAGTTTCAGGGTGCTTTCACACAGCGCAGTTTTGGCACAGTTTTAACCACGCCCCAATTAAACTGCATTTTTTTTACCAGCAAGCTTCTTTCAGTTATCTAAATTATTCAGAAAGGTGTTTCAAGTAAGTAATTTATTACTGTGTCTGAAGTCTTGTGGATACAGACACACTAATTGATTACTCACTTTCCAAACAGTTTAGATGAATGAAAAAAGCTTGCTGGTAATAAAGGCAGTTTAATTGGAGCGCAGTTAAAATGACACCAAAACTGCGCTGTATGAAAGCACCCTTAGACTTACTCCACTTGCACAGCCCTTAGGGGTCACAGGGGCAGACGGTCACAGCGCAGCGGCACAAGTTAAGTAAGTCTGGAACTGTCTATGTAATTGTATGGAGCTCAGCTATTACTCGGAGCACGGGCCCCCTCTGAGCCAATATTTCTAACACTGTGATGCCAGCCCCTGAGACAGAAGGAGGAAGACACCAGCCCCTATCAGGAGAGCCTGCTCAACAACACCAGCAAAGAGGCCTTCCCCCACACAACCAAGAGCAGCTGAAGTCCAGGCCTCCTCCACTCTCCTGCGGAAGACCTGCCTCACCTAGACCAGCAGTTTCAGTGTCCCCTGGCTGAGTATCCACTTCCCTCTCCTCTGCTTTAACCCTTTAGCTGATCCTCACCCTTACCTCTGCATTAACCCCAAGGGTTCCCTCTACTTAAGGAATAGGGTTAGCTGAATTAGTCAGGTGAGGATAGTGTGCATATAGATATACGTGTGTGGAGATACTAGATAACCCTAAGGGTTCCCTCTCCTTAAAGGGGTTTTGCTAAGAAGTGATTTCCTCACCTAACAGGCTGATACTCTGCTCTAAAGTCTTGAGAAAAGGGGCGTTGTGTTTCTATGTTTAAAAAAACAAGTACCTCCTCTATGATGTCATCGCTCCACTTCCCATGCAGGTTCCGAGGCTGATACTCAGTCTCTATAGCTGAGTAAACATTGTTTGGCTAATCCACAGAGGATAACTGTATTATGCACAAGCTCTACAGGTTTGTTTCTCCCTCTTATCTGCTCAGGAGAGAAGATCAGTTCCAAGCAGGCAGTGTTTTTTTGTTCGTTCACGGGAGGGGAGGAGGGTGCGGGGTAAGCAGGGAGCCAGGGAGTGTCTGCATGTCTACTTAGATAATTACATTACAACCAGTGAATTCTCTATACAAAAGACACAGGCTCTTTTCTCCAACTCCCTTCAAAGCTGGTTCATGTGCCCTGCCATCAGATAAGAAGTGCAAACAACGCAAGCGCTGCCATATCACCTCCTGGTCGTAGCTAATGTAAACAGTCAGGAAACTAAGGGCATCTTAGTCAGGCTGTAGCTCTCACAGGCTACACTTTTTATAATCACATATATTTGGTAAAGTGATTAAATACCCGTTTTGGTACCCACGTCAACATTGGATCATGGCAAAACCCCTTTAAGGAATAGGGTTAGTTGAATTAGTCAGGTGAGGATGTGAGCATGTATATACGTGTGTGGAGATACTAGGGTGGGAAAGTACTTATTACAGTAAATAATACATAACGTTAGCTTACTTTATATCATTATATATTGTATGTTGTACTGTCTAAGTACTATCATTTAGTGTATTAACCCCTTACTGCCGGAGCCAGTTTTGGTCTTCCTGACAGAACTCCGGTTTTAAGATCTGACATGTGTCACTTTATGTGAGAATAACTTTTTGACACTTTTACCTATCCAAGTGATTTATAGTACATAGTTACATAGCACGGTTGAAAAAAGACACGTGTCCATCAGTATCAACCAAGGGTGGGGAAAAAGTGGGTGAAGGGAGGGAGACAAGGATTTTTAGCCCAGCCTCCCCACTGGTTAATGCCCTGACACCCACAAGGCAAGAACCAATCTGCTCCAGGGAAGACTCCATCTCTGACCCTGGAGCCGCCACCAGCCAGGATCCAGAATTTTACATAGCCACATACGCAGTAATATTCTTTAGTTCCAAGTAGTTATCTAAGCCCAGGTTAAAACTCCCAACTGTTCCTGCTGTAACCAGCTCCTCAGGCAGCTATTCCACAGATTCACAGTTCTTACAGTGAAGAACGCTTTTCTTCTCTGGAGATTGAATTCTTTTTTCTCTAGTCGAAGGGAATGTCCCCTTGTCTTTTGAGGGGGCTTTACATGAAATAATTTTTTCCCATACTTTTTGTAGGGACCATTTATATATTTATATAAATTAATCATGTCCCCCCGAAGCCGTCTTTTCTCAAGACTAAATAAGTTCAATTCTACTAACCTCTCCTCATAACTAAGATGCTCCATTCCTCTTATAAGTTTGGTTGCTCATCTTTGTACTCTCTCTAGTTCCATTACATCTTTTCTATAAACTAGAGCCCAGAACTGAACAGCATATTCTAAGTAAGGACACACCAATGCTTTATACAGCGGTAGAATCACATCCCTGTCCCGCGAGTCCATACCTCTTTTAATACAAGCCAATATCCTACTTGCCTTAGAGGCAGCTGATTGACATTGCATGCTGTTCTGTAGTCTATGAGCTACAAGAACACCCAGATGTTTCTTAACAAGCAATTCTCCAAGTTTTTCTCCCCCTAGGACATAGATGCCTACAGATTTTTTCATACCCAGATTGCAGAACCTTACATTTATCCACATTGAACCTCTTTGCCAAGTGGATGCCTAAGCATCAGTGTGTCCAGGTCTGCTTGCAATTTATGGAAGATCATCCATTGATTGGCACTAATCCTAGATCAGCTTGGTGTCATCTGCAAAAAAATAGAACCGTGGTGCTATTGTTCCCCTCCACTATATCCGTTAATTAAATAATTAAAATAAAAGGAGCACCCAATATGAGCTCTGGGGACACCACTCATAACGGGGACCACTCAGAGTAGGAGTATTTACTACCCACTCTTGAGTTACAATCTGATTAAGCAGTTTTTAATCAAATTAGCTCACTGTTATTTCTTAAAATCAATGGATTCTAATTTACCCAACAAACGCTTTGTATGCGGGACAGTGTCATAACTGCCTTTGCACAAGTCTAAAAAACAATATCCACAGCGCCCCCCTATCCAGTCTTCTACTCACCTTTCATAAAAGCAGATCAGGTTGTTTGACAACTTCTTGTCCTTAGTAAAAAAAAAAAGCCATGCTGGCGCAAATCCTTAAATATTGTTGTCTTCTACAATTATTCCTGTATATTCCATATTCCTTATGAGCCCTCAAACATTTACCCACCAACAGAAGTTAAGCTTATTGGTCTATAATTAGCTGGGGCAAGATTTGGAGCCCTTTTTGAAGATGGGAACTACATTTGCCTTGCGCCAGTCTCCTGATTCAGAGATTGTTTTCTCATGACACATTGTGATTTAAGTTAGTAATACATTTTGGTCTATACAATCCTTGTTTATTTGTGAAAAATATCAAATTTGAAAATTTTTCAAGGTATTTGCACTTTTCAAAGTTCAAAAAATTTCTGCATGTAGACAGATAGGTTATTCCACTCAAAAATAGTTTATGTTTAGCATCATACCTAATGTCTTACTGTAGGTTGGCATAATTTTTTTTTTGTTTTTTATTTTTTACCACTTTAGGGGCTTAATAATTTAGTAGTTTTCTTTCACATTTCAAGGGAAAATTTTGCTAAATAGATATTTTTAGGGGGGACAGTCCTAGTTCGACATAGCTTTTAGGGTCTGGTATGTTAGATTACCCCATACAGATCCATGTAAGAAAATAGACCTTAAAGGTATTTAAAAATAAAAGCATTTGGGAAGTTGTTTTACCCTTTTAGATATTTCACAGAAAATTTAAAGCAAAAGTGAGGTGTAAATTTCAATAAATTTCACTTTTTTTTTTTGCAAGATTTTCAATTTTTACTCATTCATTCACTGGGAACACGGTAATTAGTTGGATGTGATCAGGATTGCAAAACTCAACAGCAAGTTCCCTCAGATTTTTTGCCGTTTTCAGAGATATCCCATATGTGGCCCTGGTGCGCTATAGGCCAACCACAAGCCCAGGAATAGGAGGAGCACACCTATCCGCATCTTGGGTCTCATTTTCTCTATGATTTTATTTAGGCGCCGTTTCAGGTTTGCGGATGCCTGAACGGGCTAAAACGTAATAACCTCCCCTAAATAAAACCCATATTGGAAATTACACCCCTTAAGGAATATATTCCGGGGTGTAGTGAGTATATCGACCCAAGAGGCGTTTCACAAATTTTTTTAGCATTAGGCTGTGAAAATGAAAAACATTATTTTTTCCAATAATCTGCAATTTTAACATGGAATCCTGGAAAAAAAGCACCCCAAATTGTGTTACGCAAGTTCTTCCAAGTTTGGCAATACCCTACATGTGGGTGTAAACTGCTCTTTGGGCAAAGGGCAGGGCATACAAGGGAGGGAGCGCTATTTGGCTTTTGAAATGAGATTTTTGGTGCGTGGGGCCAGTTTGCATTAGCATGGCCCCAAAGTACCAGAACAGGTTGAAAACCTTCCAAGAAGGTGCCCGATTTTGGAATTTAACCCCACACTCATGGATCTCATCTAGGGGTGTATTGTGCATTTTGAGTGCACAGGTGTTCCATAGTGTTTTTAGTGTTGGGCCATGAAAATGGGGGGAAAAACACAGTTAAATATTTACATAGTTACATAGTTTGTAAGGCTGAAAAAGACAAGACATCCATCCAGTTCAGCCTATTTTGCTAAAGTGTTGATCCAGAGGTAGAAGCCAATTGTCCTCATTTTAGGGAAAAAATTATTTCCCCACTCCAATCTGGCAATCGGAATCAAATCTGGGATCAACGGAACCCTTCTCAGTATCCTATTCACTTTAACTTGTTATATTATTTCGCTCAGAAATGCATCCATGCCCTTTTTGAACTCTGTTATGAATTTCACCATGACAAGTTCCTCAGTCAGCAGTGTTCCCACAGTCTTACTGCCTCTTACCAGGTAAAGAATCCCCTTCTATGTTTATGTTAGGAAACTTTCGTTCCTCAAGAACGTAGAGGATGCCCCAATGATCATAGATACAGTCTTGGGTTATAAATAAATCTTGAGAGAGATCTTCTATATTTGACCTTTGATGGTATTTTTAAACATATTTTATCATGTTTTCCCTTGACGCGTTTTCGCTAAAATAATCTTGTAATCTTTCTGGGATTTTGCAGTCCACCCAGGTCCTTTTATTATTTTTGGTTGCCGCCCTTTGTACCTGTTCAAGCGCTACATGTCTTTCCTGTGCACTGGTTTGCCCCAAAAATGTACACAAATATTCCATGTGTGGTTAACCAGTGACTTGTATAATGGGCGGAATAATGTTCTCATCATTGTGCATTCTATGCCCTTTTATATGCACCCATGATCCTATTAGCTGTTGGACAGCTGATGCTGTCACTGGCTGCTACAATAAAGTTTACTGTCCACCAGGATTCCAAGTCCTTCTCCATGTCACTTTTACCCAGGCGTTTTTCCATTTTAACATGTAATCATGTAATGGATTTTTCCTTCCCATGTGCATAACCTTGCCCTTTATCTGTGTTTTAAACATCATCTGCAATTTCTCTGCCCTGGCCTCCAACTTATCCATTTCTGCCATTGTTTTGTTTGGGCTTCATTTTTTACTGCCGTCTTTCATATGGATAAATGACAGGATAACTTTACTTTGTGGCTTTGGTACAATGTGCAATGATATCATAAATTTTATAGAGTTTTTTATGTTTTATTACTTTTTACAATAGATATTAGTTTATATAATAAAAAATTGCCATTTTATGTTGTCATAGTCCAACAGCCATAACTTTTTTATTTTTCTGTATACAGAGCTGATTATGGGCTGATTTGCGGGATGAGTTGATGTTTTTATTGGTACCATTATGGGGTGCATATGACACTTTGAACACTTTTTTCATATTCCAAAGCTTTATTGAACACAAAGTGGATACACTCAAAAGTTACATCAGATGCGACAATATTCAAGGTGACACAATGTGGAAGAACATGAACATAGCTAATGTTAACAAAATAAAGAGAACAGTAGAAGCACAGTTGTAACAAGATTAGTCAGCGTGACCATATCATCGGTCAGGAAGTGTTGCAAAACCTAAAAAGACTATGTTGTTAAGAAAGTGTGAGCGACCGAGATCACCAGGAAACTAGTTCGACCAGATGTCACTGTTGAGATCAGCGGCGAGGACATATCGTTACCATCTATTAAAACCTAAACCACAAACATTTAGTCTAGTAATAGCAAACATTGGGAAGAAGGGCGAAAGGAGAGAGGTGGTCGGCCTTGATAGTTCTAGTCATAAGTCATCCACATCAACGGAGCAGGGAATAACTAACAGGCAGACAGAGCGTCATGCGCACATCAATTGAATGTACGGTATGCATCAGTTTGTCAGAAAGTGAGCCAGTCCTCACAAGACCGTAAGTGTCTAAGGGATGTCTGAGGAGAGATACTCCACAGTTCCTCCATGCGCTGCAGGGAGTGAACCTCCTGTAACCATGAGGAAATGGATGGTGCTGCCATTGACAACCACAAGCGAGGTATCACCATCTTTGCGGCCAGAATTAGGAATAAGAGTAAATGAGTCCGGAGAACGGGTGTCGGAGAGAGAGAGGGGCTGGTAAGAGAAGCAGGGCCGCTGGGTCATTAGGTACCCTAATTCCTGTAATCATTTGGATAAGATCCAACACCTTCTCCCAGAATGGTTGTAATTTCGAGCAACTCCACCAGACATGGGACATCGTACCCACCTCGGCCTGACATCGCCAGCAAGTTAGAGACCCCTGGATATAGGGAGCGGAGAAGGGCCGAGACCCTATACCAACGTGTGATAATTTTATATTTAGTTCCTGGGCTTTACTGAACAGATGACTTGTGTGCCAAAGCAGGAACATTTTCTAATTTCCTCCGGCTCTAAAGTCCTCCCCAACTCCCTCCCCCAGCTCCTTTGGAAGGGGTAATCCGCTCTGATGGACACTTGCAGGAGCCCATAGATTCTCGACAAGGTGCGGTCCCTACTGGGGTCCCGTAAACACTCCTCCTCAAATGGAGGTAATGAGGGCTATGGAATGTCATCCTTCAAGCGGGACCTTGCATGCAGAGTAGAGACTACGGAGCTGATTTAGTAGTCAAACCTGGAAAGAGACGGGGGCCCCCCCCCCTGGCTGCCCCTCCGTCTCGATTCAAATAAGACTTAAGTGAGTTTCCTGAGAGCAAAGCCCCAAACACCGTGGAGGATAGGCCAGCTCCCATGAACCTAAAAAGAGCCTGGGAAACCTGGTCAGGGACAGCTGGGTTTCCCCTCAGTGGCAAACAGGGACCCCCCGGCCGAATTAAAGTCATCTTAGATGCATACTTTCTGCAGACAGACGGTAAAGCGGGTTACCAGCGGGGCCCGGGGGAGGAGCTTGTTAGTCAAGTGCGTGGTCGGCAAACCAATGCAGCGCAGCCACCGGGGCCTCGTCCATACAGGGCTCTAGTTGAACCACATTTTTCGCCGGGCTCATCTGGAATGAATCTAAAACCCGGAAGTCATAAACCGCAGCAAGATAATAGGCATGGAAGGTCCGGGAGGCCAGTTCCCCTTCTAACTTTGGCCTTAGTAAGGGTTTAGAGTAGCTATAGCCTAGGATGTTTCTAGCCCAGACAAAGTCCGAGGACATTTTGCGCAAACATCAAAGAAGGGACGGTGGGAGCAGGACTGGAAATGCGCCTGAAAAAGGTATAGGTGATGGGGAAGAAAAGGACGTTCATCTTTAGTTTTTTATGCGCCCAATCTCAACTAAAGTCCTTCCTGTCCATTTCAACAAATCCCGACCAATGGTCACATCTAAGGGAGTGAAGTTGAGGCTCTAATGTACTTATCTATTCTAGCGGAATATATACTCCAGATTACTTGGAAGGATGAAGTAAATCCAGGAGAGGGGGGAAAGTAGATCTCAACTGCCGCTGAGCATCTCTTCAGGGACGTTTATGCTGTGAGGGCCACCACTTTTGGTAATTGTTAATTTTGTGCTGGTTCTTAAGGAGCCATAGTGTTGTAGGAATTCTAAGCACCGCCGGCAGCGAGGATACGGATCCGTGGAGGTTAGAAGCAGCAAGTCGTCAGGGCAGAATGCCGAGCATTTGAACTTGAGACTGGCAATACAGATACCCCGGTCAGCCTCTCCGCCCCTCATAGCCTGCTGAAGATTCTTCCATCACTAGGAGTAGAGCAGGGGGGATAAAGGACATCCCTTGCTGGTTACATTACTTATAACGATGGGGGGGAAGAAAGATGCCATTCACACGGAATCTGCGCCCTAGGAGAGCGATAGAGAGCTAAAAATTACGGTTCAGATAGCCTGTCCCAGGACCCATTGCTAGGGCAGTGCTCCCAATACTCCCTACAGGAAAGTCCAATCCACACGGATATCAAATGCCTTTTCGGCAATCAAGATGACCAAATACACACTCGGCACCTTAGCGGAAATGTACGTGATGGAGAAGGGTGAAAGTCTTAAGGGTGTTTGTCCCTCGCCCTCTCTGGAGGGAACAAACCCCACCTGTTCCGGGTGTAATGAGTGAGTCCAGGAGGAGGGCTGAAGCCTCAGAAGAATCTGTTTTGCAAAAAAAAGTCTTATCGTTCTGTGTTTATGAGGAAAATAGGACGATAGCTCGAGCATAATGTGGGGGTCTTTGCCATCCTTTGGATCATGTGATATATGCCTTTAGGAAAGCGGGATCGAAATGGGATCCGAGACACCGTGTTAAAAGCCTCAAGAAGGGGGCTCCTTAATTCCTCAGCCAGGGTTTTGTAAAAAATGGCCGTGTAGCCATCCGGGCCCGGACTTTTCCCTGAGAGAGAGAGAGGAGATTGCTCTTCCAAGGTCCTCGGAGGAAAACGGCTCCTCCAGGGAGGCGAGGGTCTGGGAATCTACAGAGGGCAAAGCGGTGTTTGAGAGGTACGTATGCAGTGCAGCCCGCAGATCCCTATGTGGTACAGCGCTCTCCGGCAGGGGAAGGTTGTAGAGCCCCGTGTAGTACGAGTGAAAAACATTCAGAATGTTGCTAGTGAGATGAACCAATCGGCCATTTGAGGTTTTTTATGGAAGGAACAACAGGGGAGGCCCCGGTTTGTCGCGTAGAGCACGAGCCAAACACTTCCCCGGTTTGTTACTCCATGTATAGAAGGAGCTAGCGCAAATCTGCCGGTTTGTGCTCCATCAGCTGTAGGATTTCGTGACGGAGAAGAGTCAGGTCTCTAAAATCCGACTCCCATCCCGAGGACTTAAGAAGCATTTCTAGAGTGTTCAGATGATGCATGAGGGAGTTAAGCTTATGGGATCTATCTCTCTTAAGCCTGGCCCCGTGATTGATAAGAACACCTCTCAGCACACAGATAAGTGCCTCCCATTTGATTTGCGGGGAGGTTAAGTGTCTCAGCGAGGCGTTCAGATTGAATGTGAACCGAGGAGGTCGGACGCTTGTTTTCAAAGTCCCAAGACAGACGGAGTCAGAGCAGGAGTAGACTCATTGAGCCTCCAGTGAGAAGGACAGTTTGGCGCGGCAGTGCGGGAGGGAGAAATCACATATGAACTGGGGCATTGGTTAACGAGTGTAGGATATTTGTCGATGAATGCAGTGTGAGGACCGAGGGAGCAGGGAGGTGGGCGGGGGAATATGTAGTCTATCCGGCTATATGATTTGTGCGGGTAGGAAAAAAAGTGTTATCTCGGCTCACCCGGGATGGAGCTGTCTCAAACGTCACTAGTTGACCATGTCGTTTGGAGCAACTTACGGATCCTATTTAAAGCGCTCTCAGAGCAACTGTGGAGTGCCCGCAGGAAGTAATCTAGCACCGGGTTTAAGGAGCGAGGTTGAGAGTCGCCACATAGGATAAGCTGACCTTGAGCGGAAGCAAGTGAGAGAATCTACGAGTGTTATAAAGAAGGAAGAAAAACCAGTGTGGGGGCATAGACATTGGCATTCGTTTGTAAATCCGACCTGGACGATGTTGCATTTGAGAGAAGAAACAAGAAGTGTGCCTCCGGGTCTTGGTGGAGAACATCAAAACCTGATACCGCATGATTTGTGAAGGAACGATCGCAACCCCATTCGTTTTTGCAATCCGAGCTACTGCCTGATGGTACCAGGCAGGGAAAATATCCTGTTACGGAACCGGGAGGTGGCCCATGCCAGTTATGCAAGAGTTGCGTCTCCTGATACAGAGGATATGTGGTCCGTTGCTTGTGAAGTGGTTTAGAGGATCTGTGAGCGTTTCTCGGGAACATTAAAACCTTAAACTTTAAGGGATGTGATTCTGATGTTTAAACCTCGGAAGAGGAAAACACTACAAGTCAGAAGGGGTGAACTCGAGAAAGGGCAATTTTAATGGCCAGGCGGAGGGCCGGACCCAGGGGCAAGGAATGGACTAAAAGGGAAATACGTATCTGGTAACCCAGAAAAAAAAAAGCCCATCAAACTTAGGCCAAAACCAGCAGGTGGGGGGGGGGGGGGAAAAAAAAAAAAAAAAAAACAAGTGGGAAAAAAAAAGAAAAAAAAAAAAAAAAAAAAAAAAAAAAAAAAAAAAAAAACAAAAAAAAAAAAATAAAAAGGTGGGAGGAGGGGGGAGGTTCTCGCGCCCCCCCCCCCCCCCCCCCCCCCCCCCCCCCCCCCCCCCCCCCCCCCTCCCCAAAAAAAAAAAAAAAAAAAAAAATAAAAAAAAAAAAAAAAAAAAAAAAAGGAGGGGGGGGGGGAAGGGGGGGGGCTAGGGGGGGGGGGGGTGAGGGGGGGAAAACAAAAAAAAAAAAAAAAAAAAAAAAAAAAAAAAAAAAAAAAGAGGGGAAAAAAAAAAACAAAAGGGGGAGGGAGGGGGAAAAAAAAAAAAAAGCAGAAATGCAACTGCTGAGACCAAACTGTGGAAAAAAGTGGCCAAATGGTCCCAGGGGGGCAAGAAGGGACACTAACACAATTTATCATGCTTTTACAGGTACACAGAAATAACGGTTGGGGGGACGTCCTAGTAGAAGGCCCAGAGCACTGCAAACAAGCCGAGCAGCGGGGAATGGGGTCACGGCGCACCCCACAAGGATGGTGGCCACCAGCATTATCATAGCCACCCAAACATAAATAGGCCAGCCTCAATAAAGGGAACTAAGAATTGTGATTAGGAGCACAGTTTAGAGCCACATTATGAGAAGGAAAGGGTGCAAAAACCTTTATAAATGGGGTCAAAGGACAGCAACAGGAAATCTATTACGGACCCCAATTAGAATCAATTTACCAAGACAGAAAAGGTTAAGGCAAGCATTCAATAATGAGAACATGAAACCTATCTGTCTAGTCCATCAGCTACAGGGTCAGCGATGTGGGGGTCTCTTCGGCAAAAAGTATTCCGGACTACTTAATCTCCGCTTGGATCTTTGGGCTTTCGGGAATGTCTCTGTGTGAGGTCGGAGCCGAGGATCCCCAGACACATCCTGGGGCAAGACAAAGTCCATTTGCAACTCGGTCTCCCACTCCGGCAAGGTCATTTCAGGGAGGTCCAGGGAGGCAAGGAAAGCCGGAAGATCAGACGGTGACGCAGTGAAAGGACCCTGTCTTTATAGCGGACCTGGATAGAGAAGGGGAATCCCCACCGATAGGGGATACCTCTTTCTTGCAGGATGGACAGAAGCGGCTTGACAGCAGCGCGTAGTCGGAGGGTCCGTCTGGAGAGATCCGGGAATAGGCCAAGCTGCATGCCCTTGTAGGAAACATTTTGCATAAGGCGAGCCTTTCGCATTATCTCTTCTTTGAGAGTGTAGCGATGTACCCTGCAGATTATGTCTCTCGGTCTTGAGGGGTCTTGGCTTTGCGGAGTCAAACTCGATGCTTGTTTCCTCTGGTCGACCCAGCACATAGTTGAATGCCTGGGTTAGAGTGGCAATCAGGTCGCCCGTTTTAATGCTTTCTGGCATCCCTCTTATCCTGGTGTTATTTATTTTGCTGCGATTTTCAAGGTCGTCCACATGATTCACCAGCTGAGTGAACCAATTCCGTTGTTCCGCCACCGAAGCTTGAAGTTCAGAAACAGAAGAGGCCGTAGATGTTTGGGTAGTCTCCATCTGTCGCACCCGCTCCTGGAGGGCAGTAACGTTTAGCCTGCACAGGCCGCAAGTCCTGCCTCCAGGAGCGCCGTAAATCTTGAGCCATCTGCTGGACATCAGCTTTGGAGGGGATTAAAGAGAGAAGAGCATGCAGCTCAGGATGAGCGGCCAAGGTATGGAAGGCTTCTTCCGGAGGAGGCAGGCCAGAAGCTGAAGCAGCAGGGTCTGCACCATTCTGACCAGAGGAGGGTGTCTCTTGTATCCCCAAAGGACCAGGGTTTTGTTCAGGTGGAGTCTCATCCCACGATGGTGAGTTTGGGGTGATTTGCCACCATGGGTCTGGGATATATGAGGATGGAGTCGCAGGACCGGACTCCCGGACATGTCCTGGGAGAGGATCGCAGGAAGGCACAGCCCGATCACGCTGCAGTGAGGGGGGCACTTCAGGTTGTGAGCGCAGACAATCAGGGCCAGGGCGGGTGTCAGTGCCCTCAGATCTTGACCGGAATGGGGCCGGGCCAGCAGTTGCGCCCGCTGTGTCTACTATAGCCTCATCAGGCCAGGAGGAAGCCGTCAGTCCCAACATCATTTGGTGATGCCCCTGCCGTGGGTTAGCTGGGGGTTCTGCGGCCCATTGCCCCGGAGAGGCGAATGTCCCGGCATCATTGCCCCCTACAGGGGGGAGGAGGAGGCCCGAGTTTGCTGCGATCGGGCCGGGGGAGCAGCCAGACCCGTTGAGGCTGCTGGGTGCCTGCTGTTGTCCCCCCCCCCAGCCGCCCGGTGGATCGGTGGGGCTGGAGGCCGAGTCTCGGGACTGGAGCGGGGGCCGCACTGGGGTACCTCTGAGCTGGAGTGCATAATCTTCCTCCGACCGTCAGGCCCAGCACACGTCGCGGCAGGAGCGGGGCCTTCCCCACCTCCGATGACCTCCGCCGCTCGTCGGGTCACGGCCGCAGTCGACTTCTTCCGGCCCAGCGGGATGGCAGAACAGTGCGCCGGCAGAGCAGGTGAGGAGCGCGGACCACCGCGGGTGTTCACCGGCACTGTGTCGTCCCCTGAGAGCTTCAGGCGCCGGCAGTCACTCGCTGGATCCGACAGGCAATATGGCGCCTAAGGCGTGGATGCGCGGGATGGCGGGAGTTCACCCGTGAGCTCCGAGAGCAGGGTAAAGAAGTTAGAGATGGCTATGCCCTCCGCCGCTGGTGTCTTGGGGGTCTTAGCAGCCTTTTTTCCCCCTCTTGCCTCCCATGATAAATGCTGTATTGGCTGGGTTTAGGCCTTCCAGGACGGAGCTCCTCTCTCGTGCGTCCTTCTTCTTACATCGCTAGCCATGCCCTCCCTTTGAACACTTTTTATTAAGGTTTTTGTGAGGCATTTTTAACAAACTACAGCAATTCTGGTAGTGTTTTTTATTTTTATGTTTTACAGCGGTCACTGTGCGGTATAAATGACATGTTAGCTTTACTCAGCAGGTCGATACGATTACAGCAATACCCAATTAGCATTTTTTTCATGTTTTACTGCTTTTATACAATAAAAACAGTTTCATTCAAAAAGAAAACACGTTTTTGCATCGCCATAGTCTGAGAGCCATAACTTTTTTATTTTTATGTTGATGGAGCTGTGAAGGGGCTTGTTTTTTGTGGGATGAGTTGATGTTTTTATTTGTGTCATTTCTGCGGGGACAAGGCTTTTTGATCGCTTTTCAATCCAATTTTTGGAAGGCAGGGTGAAGAAAATACTGCAATCCTAGTAGTATTTTTTATTTTTATTTCTAATAGCGCTCACCGTACAATATACATGACAAGTTAGTTTTACTCTGTGGGTTGAGACGATTATGGCGATACCCAGTTTATATAGTTAAAAAAGTGTTTTTATTGTGTAAAACAATACTGCATTGCTGTCTTCTGAGAGCCATAACTTTTTTATTTTTCCATATACAGAGCTGTGTAAGGACTTTTTTTTGCAGGATGAACTGTTTTAATTGGCACCACTTTGGTGTTGATATGAGATTTTGATGACTTTTTATATGCTGTGGGATGAACAAAAATCGCAATTCTTTTTTTAAAGCTTTCACCGCAAAGGTTAATTAACATGACATATTTATAGGGTTGGTCGTTACACACGCGGCGACAACAAATATGGGTACTTTATTTTTGATCTTTTTGGGGCAATTGGCATTTGTAAAGGGGAAAAGGGCAGTGTACGTGTTTTTATTTAATTTTTCGTGTTTTTGTTTTACTTTTTTACACTTTTTTGAACTTTTTTACACTTTTTCCACTTTTCCCCAGAGGGGAATTGTATGAGTTACATTCAAATCGCTCATACAAGAGGAGACCTGTACACAGCATTACTGCTGTGTACTGGTTGCCATGGTGACTGTCAATCACCATGGCCACAATGCATTATGGGCATGGTGACGTCACCGGATGACCCGGATGCTTTCAGAAAGCGTCCGGGCTGTCGGGTAAGGTGACCAGTAAGCGCGTCTGCGCCGCTCACTGCTACGATCGTGGGCAGAAGGAGCTCACTCCTCCTGCCTGCAGCTTCGAAGTCGCGACCATGATAGGTCGCTACATCGAAGGGTTAATCACGGCATGATGCCAGCGGTAATATATGGCTGGTTCCATGCCGTGATCTTGCAAGCTCCGCTTGTGAGCTCGCAAGATCGCCATGACGTGCCCATATGTCAATTTGCGAGAAGCCCTACCCGACCTTAACGTATGGGTATGTTAAATGTTGGTAAGGGGTTAATAAACTGGTTATATTTTATCGTTAACATGTGTGGTGAATCTACGTGTCTATTGTGCTGTTCACAATTAACAGAGAGATAGTGATACCAGAGAAAAGGAGGGAAATTAGTTAATCACATTGGTGTTGATTGTATCCTATTTATTTAACATCCTTTTTACATTTACCTATATCCCTTTGATAACAGGACTGTGGAGTCGGTGACCATTTTTCAAGAGTCAGAGTCGGAGATGAAGTCGTTATAAAGTGTTCCAACTCCCAAAATATATAATAAATTGGTAGAGTTAGTTCAATGCAGAGACAAGAGCAAAAGGAATTGGATCTTGCCAGTGATGCTTGCAAGATCCCATATTTTTCCATATATTCAGTATCATCTGAAGAGGAGTTTAATTTTAAAAAGTACTTGGATGACATGGAGCAGGGGACAATAGTCCGCTCCCATAGCAAACAGATTGACCATATTTCAGCAAAATTTTTCATTTGCTTTCAAAGAAGTAGAAGAGTTCAACCGTTCATCAGAACTGACTGTGCCTGAGGCAATTCTCTTATGAAATTTTTAGCGATGTTGCTCCTGTGGTCACTACTTTGCCACCAAACCAAGTTATTGTAGCGAGGCCGTTCTGTAGCCTGGAAATAATGAGGTCAGATCTGAAGTCACAGGCTCCACAAATGTTATTCAGGACAGATTGTTCCCACTAACTGCAGCGTTTTACATATTTACAATTTTTTTTTAAAGATTTTTGTGTTCTAAAATTGTATCCAAAAAATATATTTTAAACCACTTTTTCCACAAAACGGAAACAATGTTTTGAACTTTTGACTTTCAGGATCCACATCTCACCATCCACTACAACTTTGAACATGAGACTACCATCATTTTATGGACAATCATCTTGGCTATCTCATACAGAACTGCAGATTTTTGTCATTTGACTGCATTGCTACTGTTTTGCTCCCGGTGGTGGAACAATCTTTTTCTTCTTGTTACTACAAATTACAACCTGTTCTCACATTCCCTAATAGCTCAGTGTGTTATTAGGCTGATTCCCAAGCGAAATGTCACTGGTTTGAGCAGCCATGAAGATTTCCCAAGAAAAGAGAAACAGCATCACCCAGCTCCTCTATAGTGGTCTCTTGGCATAGAAAATTGACAAACTGCATCATGTGAGGCCATGACAGCTGGAAGAATATGAAATGAAGTCTGTCCATCCATTCCAAAGCCAAGAGGTGGACGTCCAGGCAAAATATCAGTCAGCAAGTTGGTTCATCAAAAGGTCTATCAGTTCTAACGCTCGTAAGCTTCGTAAGAGTGAGATCACAGACGTCCATATAAGAACCAGGCAAAACGCATTACAAAGGTCTGGAATGATGGGCCGAAAAACGGTGAAGAAGCCTCAACTTCAATCTAGTCATAAGAAACGTCGGCAAAGAGTTTACAAAAAAGTATGAAAAGTGGAAGATTGGAAACGGGTGATTTGGAGTAATGAGATGAAGGGCTCTGATGGGGGCAAATGAGTTTGGAAGAATCAAGGGAAAAGGGGGCGAACGGATCGAAAAATTGAAGGAACTGTCATGTTTGGTGGAGGACACCTGATGATATAGGGTTGTTTCACAGCCAAAGATCTTGGATACTTGACCAGGATTGATGGTGAGTTACTTCATATACTCGAGTACTATGGGTATGAAAAGGACGACACAGTGTTCGAGCAGGACAACGACCTGAAGCATACATCAAGTTTGGAGAAGGAATGGCTCAATGATAATGAAGTAGAGTTGCTGCATTGGCCTCCACAGTCCTCAGACCGCAACCCAATCGAACACTTGTGGGTAGAGTGGAAAAAAAAGCTGTATTGGTACCCAAGTCCAATATGCACTAACTTTGGGAACGTGTATAAGAGAACTGGGATCAGATTTTGGTCAAGACATGCTTGAATCTGATCCAGAGCCCAGAAGGATTCAGGCAAATACTAACAAAATAATAAAAATTAACATTTTGATTTTTGGGAGCAAAACAGTAACAATGCAGTTACATGACAAGAATCTGCAGAACTAAGCAGATGCTAAATAGTTGCAAGTAAAATTATATATAAGATAGGTAAGATAATAGTCTCATGTACACAGTTATAGTAGATGGTAAGATATGGAACCTAAAAGTCAAAAGTTCAAAACATTGTTACCATTTTGGTTGTCAGTGTACAGTATGTTCTACCTAAATATTCTAATTACTGTATCATAAGGTGATAAAAAGCCTGATGTTACCATTTTACAACAGTAAAGTTACCACTTAAACATGCGTCAGGTATGAAGGAGTCAAAGTCAGGAGTCGGAGTCAGGGAAATTTAGGAGTCGGAGTTGGAGCTTTGGCTTACCGACTCCACAGCCCTGTTTGATAATATGCATAAGCAAGTATCAGAGGTGTAACTTGTACCTGATACAAAGCAAAACTGTAACAAGGCTACAAATTACCATATACTATTTATTATATGATGTTTTATGCAAAAGTGAGGTTCTTAGGCTCCCTCAGATATCAGGGCCCTTTGGAAAGATCCCAACTTTACACACAAAAGCAAGTTTATCATCTTCTTGACTTTCAACAGCAAAAAATAAGACCAATCACAAAAAAACATTTGGAGAGTTTGGCTAAAATAACATTGGAGCACATTTATCGAGGCAGTTAAGTTAGAATTCTGACATAATTTGCGTCAGAAATAATGCTGTACCTGCTTTAGACAATCCTGCACCTCGTCTGATAAAAGGGGCGTGATGTGGAAATAGGGCGTGACTCAGCAGACGATGCCGTGCACCAAAATTTTGTTGTAATTAGTGGAATAAAGCAAGCCAACTTAAAGAAGTAAGTTTTGATAAATCTGGTTAGAACTGTTTAGTCTATGATAAATATGGCTCATTGTAAGACTGTCTAGTCTAACTTTACACTGTGCAAGAGCTAGACACTATTGATTAATCTTCCTCACTTCCCCAGGTTTTTATGACTGTTTGAGAATTTGCACTATGTTTTCTATTTAATGTTTTGCCATAATGATGAAGATATAAAATAGAAGTTTGAATAACTTTGAGCCTTGATGACTTTTTGTATTATGAGTGACTGATAGGGGTTAAGGAGAAGGAAACCCCGTACCAAGGCTACAATACTGGTGTATGCTCATATAAATGATAAAGCAGCAGTCAATTAAAGATAAGATATTCATTTACATTAAAGAGTTGGACATTTGGGGCCACATGTATGACAACTGTCAATGTCTAGAACTCACTTTGTTGCCCATAGCAATCAATCAGAGCGCCCCCTCATTTTTTCAGAGCACTATATGGAATGAAAGGGGTCTTCTGATTGGTTGCTATGGACAACAAAGTGAGTTTTAGACCTAGACAGTTTTCATACATATGGCCTTTGGTGTCATGTTTTACTTTTACTACCATGCTAAACACTGAGCCATGCGAGTGTTGTGTAAGCCAGTATTCAGTGAAATGACAGCAGTAAGGCAAAGGTGAGCCAAAGATAAATATTACCATATGCAAAACAATGCATAGATACCTTTGACATACTAAAGTAAATATACAATTTTAAAGGTAAATTTTTCCAGATTGCGTTTTTCTGTGCATCAAAAACGCATGCCACAATAAGAATGCATGAATGTTTCAATGAATGAACATTTTACCTGAGTTCGGATGCTTTTACATGGTGTGGTTTTGAAGCATTTTTTGTATGTTTTTTTTCTGTTGCAGTACTGCACTGCAATGAAGCTGTGTTCTTCACCAGCCAGCTCCTTTTAGAAAGGTGCTACAAGTGAGTAATCAAATATTGTGTTTGTAGTCCACAAGACTTTAAGGGTATGTTCACATGGTATGCTTGCAAACGTGTACCTTCAAGGCATAATAATCCGAGGCAACTTTCTGCCTCGTATACTTAGCTATTTCAGGTCACTTCTTACACGCATACCTTACACGCCGAGAAATACGATCGTAAAATCATCGTCGTCTGAACGCTCAGTGAGTGCTGCACTTGACTTAATTTTTTTGTACTTTAGTGTATTTTATTTTAGTGTATTTTATTGTACTTTGGCACGAAGACGCTCCACAGTATGCCCCACAAATACGCTGACCAGCACGTACTTTCAACAGCATTGTGGTCTGGCCTCCTAATCACTTTCATTTTCCCCAGGGAATATGTTGGGTTATCCTAACACTCAATGAGTGTTATGATTTTACCGTATTTTCAGGGCGTATTGCGGGCACATTGCAGCACAATTACACACTGAAGTGAGCCCCGCAATTACGCCTCGTGCACATACCCTTAGGCCGTGTTCACACGGCTTATTCCCAACGGATTTGTGAGCCGTATTGAGCTCACAAATCCGCCGTGAATAAGGGGCGGGGTCGGAGCGCGGCGGGGGCGCCGCTCCCGGCCCCATAGACAATGCATTGTTTACGGAGCATACGCGCCGTAAATAATGTGCATGTCACTTTCTGCCCCCGCGGCGGATTCCACTGTTCCATGAGGAGCGACGGATTCCACTGTTCTCTATGAGAGCAGTGGATTACCGTAATGACAGGGACGGATTGGCGCCGTATTGCAGCGCAAATCCGGCGCGGAGTACGGCGCCAATCCGTGCCCAAATAAGCCGTGTGATCGAGGCCTTACTGCATACGTTTTTGTTTAATGTAGGTGACTTTGTAATTAACTTCAGTTACTTTAAACTTAAGTTAATTACAAAAACAACCTGCATTGTGAGAACCAAGCATAAGCAAATTAAAGGGGTTTTTGAAAGACTTTTAAAAACCTCCTTACAACCACCTCAGATTTCTGGAAACATCGTCGGAAACACATTGGACTTTTTAGTCCAAAATGTGAATAAAGCCTAAAGGTTCAAGATGGGCTAAGTAGTAATGTTTGGTGTGAGTAGATAAGGAAGGGTACAGTAATAACACAGGCAAACATAGCCTATGCCGATAAAATCAAGTTGGATTGTGCTCTGACGAGGCGCTGGTCATGTTAACTGGTAGTTGTAATGCAGAGTAAAGTCTCTGGCTGGGTTCACACACTGTGTTACTGCATATGTTTTTGTGTTGTATTTCTCAACTGCATCAGAAACACATAAAAAAAAATGCATGCAGTAAAAACAAATGCATTTGTCAAAAAATGCATGCTTTTGAAATAGTAGGTGTTTTTCTAATTAAATCTAATTTGGAACATAAGCGATATCTGGATTATTAAACCCTTACCGACATTTGACAAACAGGTGTATAGCTAAAGACTCATGGGCCCAGGTGCAAAACTTCAGCTTGGCCCCCCTATCGGCAGACAAAGGCTGTCGACCACTACTTGGTATGACGGATGTCTGTGATGTAGCACGCTGCGGAAAAATATATCTATTTAAAGGGACCATCTAATAGACAAAAATTTATTTCAAATGGGGCCAAATAAAAACAAGTTATACAACCAAAGTGTTTGTCCCCTTCTGCCCCTTCTCCCCCCCAAAACTAAAAATTGTTGGGTGAACAGGAAAAAAAGCCTTTGTTTTTTGGGTTTATATTTTGTTGAGCTTATGTTGAGCAGTTTAATTGACTTGTTATCTGTATTTTGTGGATCAGTAAGTATACAAGGGCCACATTAGAAGCACATTAGCACAATGTCACCACTATACAGTGACTAAAATTACCATTATGTTACCGACCAGTATACCAAGGCCAATATTACCAATAGCAACAATATACAAATACCAAATAATACCACCACATATCACTACCTTATAGTGACCAATACCACTGTAATGCTACTGACCAAATCAATATATGAAGACCAATAATATCAATAACAACAATATACAAGCACCTAATAATGCTGCCACATCATGACCACATAACACCACCATAAACAGTCTAAATAATACCATTGTACTGTTACTGAATATAAACCGTTACTCTAAGACCACTACTATCACTATACAGTGACCATATAGTGGTAGATACCAGTGTACACAGGTTCTGCAGACTGTACATTACCGCCATAGAGTGCCCATGTAGTGGTACACAGGCTCTGCACACATAGGTGATAACATTGCAGTTACATTTAGGGACTGACAGGTGATGTCTTATCTGATGAGTCATTTTCTTTTCCTTTTCTTTCTTCATCTAGTCCTGACTGCTATGACGACTTCTCTTGGCAACAAGTCGTCCCTGCAAAATTTACCACACAAACTTGTTAGACTCCAAACACTGAAAGTGCCCAAAACCAACTATAGGGCCCTCATTTGTGTCACTAGTAGGTAGGACCACAACCCATATAGTAGTCAACCCCCCAGATAGGTAGATGCTCCTTTTAGGTAGGTTAGACCCTAAAAATTAGTCAGACAAGTGGACAGACTCTTCATATTGAGTAGGTAAAGTCCCCCTTCAGTATAGGTTTCCCTTAAGTAGGTAAGTATAAAGGGGCCCCAATCTGTAGCTATTAGGGGGCACTATATATTTATCTACTGAGGGTAACCCTACACTGAATGGGAGCTTTGCTTACTTAATAAGAAGAGTCTGTCCACTTATCTGACTAATTTTTAGGTTCTAACCTAACTAAAAGAAGTGTCTACACGTAGGGTCCACCAGTAGATAGGTTGGTTTATAGGGTCCCATCAATAGGTAGATATATAAGGCTTCCCCAGTAAGTAGGTACAAGTAGGTAGTAAGTAGGCCTCCAGAAGGAAAGTATATAAGGTCGGCCCAGTATGTATATATAAAGGCCCACCTAATAAGTAGGTACATAGGGTTCCCCAGTAGATAGGTTGGTATATAGGCACCCCTAATAGCCCCTCCAGTAGGTAGATATATAGGATCCCAATAGGTAGGCCTCTCAGGTAAATAGGTACAATGGGCCCCCCCAGTAAGCAGGTATGGTACCACTACATGGGCACTCTATGGTAGGTATATATGACCCGCTTTAGTAGGTAGATTTATAAGACCCTCCATAGGTAAGTAGGTACATAGTTCCCCCAGGTTGGCATATACTATCCCCCAGTAGTTAGGTAGGTGTATATAGGGCTATAGAGTCCCCCGCTGTAGTTAGGTAGGCATACTGGACCCCTATTAAAAATACCATATATACTCGAATATAAGCCAAGTTTTTCAGCACAAAACATGTGCTGAAAAATCCCTCCTCGGCTTATACTCGAGTCACTGTCAGTGCTCGGGCGCTGCGATGGCACGTGCGCCGACAGGGACGCTTCAGTTATATGCGACTCCTCATGGAGTGCATATAGCTGAAGGCCGAGTACAGCCGACAGCGTCCGGGCGCTGCGATGGCCCAGGCGCTGTCAGCGATCTCCTCCCCTGTGTGAGACTCCTCCGGAGCGCACACAAGTGAAGAGATACCACTGCGGCGCAGAGAGCGAGCGCTCCATGCTCCGCAGTGGGCTCCGGGCGGCCGCAAACTCGCGGCCGTCCGGAGTTTCCGGCACAGGCAGCGTGCGTCATCAAGCTGCGTGCGCGGCCTGATGACATCACCCGCCTGTGCCGAGAAGACCGAGGAGCACGCAGGAGGTGAGAACCTGCCTATGGGGGACATATAGCTGCCTATATCTGCCTATGGGGGACATTAAACTGCCTATACCAGCCTATATCTGCCTATGGGGGACATTAAACTGCCTATAACTGCCTATGTAATTTTATTGGTATCTATTTTTTTTTTTAAAAAAAATTTCACCCGTAGCCCTGCATTTTTCACTCCTTTTTCTCGGTTTTAAAAAGCTTTTTTCCGGGTTTTTTTGGCAAAATAGGTGCCTCGGCTTATACTCCCGGGGCGGCTTTACACGATATATACGTAAATAAAATCCCTCCCCTTTCTCCTTTCTCCTTCAAACATTTCTATTTAATCCAATCATACTTCCTTTATTACGGGCTTAAACCTAAAAAATAGGTTAAGCCTAGCACAGGGGGCGTTCTGACAAATTACACTGCCCACGTCTCCAATGGCTTAGGGCAGGGTTTGTGGATCACACCTTTTTTTCCCCCAGCCATGCCTAAACCCTACAGCCCACGGATCGTGATTCTGAGTCTATTATGCAGCTTTGGCAAAGGGGCCCCTGTGGGGGGCAAGCAACCACCCACAACCCCGTACGCGCCATGGTTTTGTTTTAATGTAGAAGAATATATGGGAAGAAAGGGTTCACCCTTAAACTGATTCCCATCCATTAAAGGGGAAAGCCAGCTGTTATTACCGGACAACAGCCCAAATTTGAGCTCTTGATCCGCTTTTTAAATTTTTAGACCCATGACGAAAAAGGACTTGGGGCAGATAGCTCCCCGGATGGTACCATTTTTGGCTGGGGAAGAATAAATCGGGAAAGTGGAGGTTTTAAACCATATCGAGGAGCAAACTTACCTCTCGGGTCGGGCCACTAGGGTTTAATTTTCCCAAATGACCAGGATCTCTGGGCACCTCAAATTTCCCGGGCAAAACCTTTGGGCTTCTTGATCAGGACTGGGGCAAAACAGGCCTCCCATTTTTTTTTTTCATACTCCCCAAATCATCCCTTTTTAATGTAATTAGTTTTGCCTCAACCATATCCCC
>JAODAL010039365.1:0-38087 GCA_025379985.1 Phyllomedusa bahiana | reverse complement strand
AATATTAAAGGGACACAATAGCAATAAATTCACTTATTTTGTGCTTAATAACTGCAATAAAGAGAACCTGTCATAAAGATTATGCCCCCCTGGCTGAGGGCAGCACAAGCTAGTGTCAGACCTGCTGTTTCCAGCGCTGTGTCCCTTATTCTGTAAGATGCTGCAGTTTTAGAGCATTTAATGCTCAAATCTGCAGTTTTCAGCCAGAAGAGTCATTCGAAGAGTCCTTCAAAGAGTCAGTTTTTTTCAAACCCGGCCAATCGGAGGCTAGCCCCGCCCACCTCAACTGATAAACCTATTACTTTGAATAGGTAGAAACTTGTGAATAACTGTCAATGGGTGGAGCTAGCCTTTGGTAGGTGGAGCTAACACCTGCTCATGATAAGATTTGAGAGGTAAATGCTCTAAAACTCCAGCATCTTACTGAATAAGGGACACAGCACTGGGAACAGCAGGTCTTACACTAGCTTGTGCTGCCCTCAGCAGGGGGGCATAACCTATGTGACAAGTTCTCTTTAAGTTCTCCTCCAGCAATTTATAGCTGGGCTATCCTTCACTTACCATTTGCATTAAGGAGCTTTGGACAGCCATGCCCCTGTCACTGGTTTTCCAGTTGTCCATCCTTGGACCACTTTCGGTTGGTATTAACCACTATACAATAGGAAATTCTCCACAAGACCCTCCGTTTTAGAGATGTCCTGTCCCAGTCTTCAAGTCATCACAATTTTTGCTCCTTTGTGGGAGTAACTCAGATCCTTACATTGGCCAATTTTTCCTGCTACCATCACATTAAAGTTAGGCACTTAGTGTTCACTAGCTGGTTAACATATCCCAACCGTGACCGGTGCAACTTTCCAAAGATTCGCTTTGCCTGGTTTTAATGTTATGGTTCCTCAGTGTTCATTTTTTTTTTCTCTTTGCTGTCTTTCTGGTCTATGTCATGATTTTGCTGTCTCTAAACGAATCTACCGCAGAATGGAATGAGAACTGCCGTGTTATTTTGGAGCAAAATTGGAAGAACAAATTATTACTTGGCTTTGTAGACTCCTCTTTGTTCTTGGTTCCATTCCAGAATAAGGCAACGTCTTTGTAACTAATTCTTCAGCATGAGGCTATTCTGGCAGATGCTCCTTGAGATTGACATGTTTCACTCAATAGATTGTCCAGTCACACATACAGACACAATCCTTTGAGAGACTGCTCCAGGTGACCTCAATACAGTCTGCGTCAAGCTTCAAAGAGATTTCCGCTTACCATGCATCAGACTGTTCTTCCTGAGTTGACACTCAAAAGTAATAGTTCTCACCCCTTGTAAATTGGAAATTTTATTTTTTTTTCCTTTATTTTTTGTTAGTTTTTCCATAACATTCAGCTTCCGAGAAAAGTCTCCAGATATTTATGCATGTCAAGTCATTTCCAGGTATCCTGCAGTGAGAAAAGAAGTCTTAAACACAGACTATTTCTTCAGAATATTCTTGGTCAAGAACTTGAATGGTTTTATTTCCTATTACTCTTGTTACTTTACTCTGTAACCACAAAGATTAGTTAACAATGTTTAAAACCACTTGAAGACCCAGCACCATTACAATCTAAGAGTAACATATAGGATATATAAAGCACCACCATTACCATGAATGATAGCATATTGACCCCCACGTGAGCACCGCTGGTCATCTAAATGGCTGGCTTGGATTTGCTTTTTATTGGGCAAAGAGGCATTGTTATAGTTAATGTCAAAAACTATGTATGAACCTGTTTTGGTCTAAAACTCACTTTTTTGCCCATAGGTTACTACGAGCAAAGGAGTGAGTTTTAGACCTAAACAGTTTCATACATGTGACCCTAAATTGCAAGGATCAGGTAAGAATAGCACAACTGATAAGCCAATCACTGCTATAGAACCACCCACAGTCTGACCAGAAAGTGGGAGCCAGAAGCTGCCGGTGGCTTTGTAAACCAGCACGGTAAAAAAAAAAACTTTTGTAATTTTCACTGTTTTAGAGTTTGAGCCCTTGGTTACCATGTAATTACATTCATATGAGTCAGTTCTTACAAAATTTGGGCTCAAATATATGGACACTGGGTGAGTGATATAGTAAAACTCTGGGCTGGTCGTTAATATGGAAAAACAGTATAGAAATAATGCAGTTTATATAAATAACTTTCAGAATGGAGATTTTAGATGTTTTGGTCATAATACTGCGTATAGTATTGCTTCTATATCATACAGGATGCCATCAGTTTTTTGGGGTCTTTGCACCTTCCATCATTCATTGTACCACAGTGTCCAAATAATACAACTCAGTGTATAAACAGTCATAAAATGCTAAAATCACATTGCCTTAAGCTGCTCTATCAGTAGTGAATAGTGAGGTATACACCAAGCTACCCTGCTTTACATACAAATCCAAGTTTTACACCAACATGAAGTAAGCACTAATTAGAGTCAATATTTAATACTACTGTAGTTGGAAAAGGGGCCTGTTCAATTCAACATTGGTTCTATGAGACTTGTAAAAAAAAATTAGTTTCAGGGTGTCTTAAACCCCAATTTTTTGTCCTAACCCTATCGCTATCTGTAACTGTAGCACTAACACTAACTGTAACCAAAAACTTAGCCTTAAAGGGGTTTTGCCACAATGTAATGTTGACATGGGATCCTCCAAAATGGGCATTTAGTCACTTTTCTAAATATATGTCATTACAAAAAGTGAAGCCTGTGAGAGCTACAGCATTGGTCAGTCCCCTTAGTTTCCTGACAGTTTACATTAGACACGACCAGGACACTGACAGGAGCTGATCTGGCCGCGCTTGCATGTTTGCACTTCTTATCTGATGACAGGGAAGATGAACGAGCTTTGGAGGGACTGGGGAGAAAAGTGCAGTGTATGAGGCTGTCTGCTGTATAGAGAATCCACTGGTTGTAATGTAATTATTTGAGTGAACAATGCAGAAGCGCCCTGCTTCCTCGCTCTCTGCTCACTCCCCTCCCTCTACCCCTTATGATGCTGCATGCTGAGTTTATCTTCTCTCCTGAGCAGATAAGAGGTAAGGAACTCACTTCTTGGCAAAACCCCTTTAAGTAAGGCTTGGTGTTTTTTAGGCTGTTGACTTACCTTTTGTGATGTTCCCGGGCTCTCTTTGGTCCTGCCACAATATTACTTCTGGTGCTATAATCTGCAGTCACTTCCTTGGGTTACCACTATGTCGTCTAAAATGATGACCACGTCTCGGGTTACGTCTGATATCACATCCAGATCCCTAAGCATAGGAGCAGCCCGGGGCAATCAGAAACATCAATGGACATCGCAGTGGAAGTAATACCACAGTAGAAGCATTGCCGGACTTGGAGCAATGATGAAAGGCAAATTAAAGGGGTGTTCTCACCATGCTGTTTCACAGAGTCTGCTCTTCGCAGCCAGCTTCAGGCCCTCACTTCTTATTTAGGCTGTGGCCTGTTTAACAGCAGTGGCTGACATTTCAGCTCTGCTATTCCTAGTTGAGCCAGTTAGAGGGATATTCATAATATAAGAACTTAAGCAGTAGGGCAGAAGGCTATAGAGCTCTAAAGGGTTTAAGTTTGTCAGTAACATAGATAAACAAGTTCCTGTGCTGCTGATAAGACACAGCAGGGAGTAACATCCCCATCTTGCCAGGGAAGCTGGAGGGGTTGGTCTTCCTACAAGGATTGCTTTTTATTTTAAAGATCTTGCAAAAACAAGTCACTTTGCAATATGTGTCCACTAGCAGGGTCCTATCTATTCCTAGATATCCCCTCTTGTATGGGCTGCAGCAGCTCCTCAGGTCACTGTAGCTACAGACCTGTTTGATCTCTCCTGATAGGCTTCCAGGGCTGGTCGCTATAGCTACAGACCTGTTCAATCTCTCCTGGTAGGCTGCCAATGCTGGTCGCTATAGCTACAGACCTGTTGTCCTCAGCAGTAATAGCCAGTAAATCCACCCCTGAATTAAAAAATGAAACTCAGAAGACAGGACTGAGGTAAGATGAATCAATGTAGTGAGACAACCCCTTTAAGGGCCGAGAGAGATGGTTGGTAACCTAGGGAAGCTTGTGTACACAAGCCGGAGATAAGAAATGTTCTAGTTCTGAAGTGACGCAAAATCAGAACAGCAATGTATTTGGTAATAGTCTTTGCCTACATGGTTAAAACTAAACTATGTGGTGAGAATACCCCTTTAACTTTTCAAACCACCTAAAAACCCTAAGGGAATGTTCACACAGCGTTTTGGGTCCATGTGAACATACGTTCTTAGATGCGTGTCTGGGTCCGTCTAGACCCAAACATGCATCTAATAATGAACAGTGTGATTTCTATTGCTCGCAATGTAAAACACGCATCGGAATTCAAATGAGTGATCGCTGATGTGCGTTTAATTGCGTCTTTCGTATCCATTCTAAAAATTAACATGTCAATTCTTGGTCCAAAAGACGCAGCAGGATCACTATTTAAAACTATAGGGTGCGATCCTGTTGCAGCCAACACGCATCCAAACACACAGCTGCATGTTGGATACGTGCTGGATCCGTTTTGGATTCAATCTTCTAATCCAAAACGGATCAAAAATCATTTCCAAAAACGCTGTGTGAACAAGCCCTAACTATTATCCAGTGAATAGTCTGGCCATTTATAAAACATATAGCTTTATTCCCTAAACTTCTTTAAAAAAGGCATACATACAACCGTTCTCCTCGGCCTTAATGCAAAATTAGAAACATTTATAGTGGGATACTTAGGTTTGAGTTGCGGCGGTCTGCCGTTCAATAGCAGTGTCCATCAGACCTTCCCGGTCTTAATCCCGACGGGGTTTCCTGGGAGGCACGCCAAGGAGCTCGGGCTAATTTTGCATTAACGCCGAGGAGAACGGTTGTATGTATGCCTTTTTTAAAGAAGTTTATGGAATAAAGCTATATGTTTTATAAATGGCCAGACTATTCACTGGATAAAATTACGATTTGGGATTGAGAGGTCCTAGGTCTGTGCCAATAGGATACTAGGTTCAAATAAGTGGCTAGTTTTTTCTTACAACAAGCCCTAACTGTCATCCTAAACCCATCCCAATTTAGGGTTAGGGCCATTTCTGGGGTGATTTTTGTTAAGATTCAGTTTGGACCTAATGAAATTGACTCATTTAGATTTGGTTTGATACCAAAAAACTTTTGATTCTTTCTTTTGACCTGCGCTGATCTTATGGGACTGAGGCTGGAACTTCCGCATCACTTTCACCTGAAGTCTAGTGTTGTAGTCAATACAGAAAGAAATTGATGTTTAAACAAAGACTCTTAAATCAGACTTATTAGCAAAATCCTGTAGCACCAAATGACCACTTTATAGACCTGGTTAAATAACGTGTTATTTGTAGCAATTATAGCAATTTGTAAAGAGAAAATCAGCGTTTTCAGTAACATTTGATGGTGGAAATGATTTTTTTGCACAGGTGGCATTATCCTCCGACTGCCCCTCCAACTAAAACTTCTCTCATGTTTCCATAGAAATCTATTGATTAGAGCATAATTTCACTTAATATTTTTTCTTATAGAGCGCTATGCTTGCTTACACTAACTGCACCTTCCCCTTGCAATCGTTCTCATCTTTTGTTCGGCTCACTAGGTTTCCTAAGTGCTAGATTTTATTGAGTAAATTCAAGCTGTCACTTCAACTGCCTGAAGGATGGCTGAAATAGAACGCATAACACTAAAAGAAAAGTAGGATAAAATAATCTTGTCAAGCCAGAAAAACTGATTGCTTGAAGTTGTAGCCTTCAATCAATACACTAATTCCACAATTTATACCCCTTTCAATTGGAGAGGAAAGAGACCCTGATATGGTATTTCTTAGCTTACGGGCCAACTCTGACCTTCTATCTATGTGAATGCAGGATTAGCAAGTTCTTCTGCTTAGTGAAATTGACTATGAAAATAAGAAAGAAAATAAGTGACATTTAAGACTCAAACTAACTTTATTAATTTCAGAAACACAACAGGGGGAACTTGGGATTTAAATGCTATGCATTCAATGCATGAGCTTTCCAAAACATATTAAATTCACACATTAAACACTTGAAAAGCAAATATGAAATTAAGCTGATGATACAAATATGAAAGCTTGCAGGACATTGCCGTCCAAAGCATGAAAATGCCGACTTGTAATCTGCAGTCTCAGGAATATACTGAGGTAAATGGGCAGAAGCACATTCTGGGGCACTGAATCAAACGTTCAGGGAAAGCAGATTCTTCCAGAAGGTGAGAGAAGGAAGATTGAGTATCAGTTATGTGTACTGTTTCAGGACAATGGGACTTTTGGGCCCCAAAGCAAAATCTGTAAGATTGTTGAGCCCTGATGCAAAGAATGAATTAGGGCCCCCCCAGTTACCATGTGTCTTTACAATACTGGTGTCTTCTAGTGTTGATCCAACTGTTCAAGAAGCGTTAAGTCGAAGATAAGCAAAAAATACATGTAAGCAAAAAGTGTGGGCTGAAGTGTAGTTTTTATTGGTACCATTTTGGGATTTCAATTTTTGGGGGATATGAAATGACCAAAAAAATCAATTTTGGCATTTGGAACTTTCTTCTTCTATTCTGTACAGTATATGGGATAAATGAATTTATATTGTAATAGATCTAACTTTTACAGATGTGATTATACCAATTACGTGTCAATTTTTTACTTTTTTATTTGTAAAAAAAAAAAAAGGGTGATTTAAACTTTTAATATTTTTTTTTACTTTTTTTTTTTTTACAGGGTGTAATAGGTGTACATACATGGCAGCTGCAGAAACCTGCATGAGGCTTCCTGCTGACATAACAACCAATTACCCCCCTGCAATTACATTGTGGGGGGTTATTGCATGGAAGAGCGGTGCACAGCACCTGCTCTTTAGCGAGATACCATGGCCGTGATAAGTGTTAGGCTATTTTCACATGGCGTAATTGCGGCACGTACAGTACACACGCACTCCCACGGTGCGGGGGGGACTGGCAACCTGCCGGCCCCATAGACATACGTTACTCGTGGTGCGTATTCGCCGCAAGTAATTGACATGTCACTTATCTCCCTGCGCGTACAATATGATCATATTGTACGAGTGGGGAGAGGAGGCGTAATCCATAGTTCTCTATGAGAGCTATGGATTACCATAATTTCGCCGCGCATCTCGTCCGTATTAGAGCGCAAATACGCAGCGAAATGCGCGCTGAAATTAGCCTGTGTGAACATACTCTTAACAGTAGGGATAGAGCCAGCTCCACCCCTACTGCTAGCAGCAGCTGCGGGAAGCCAGCAGCGGGGTTTAAAACCTTAAACACCAGTGCCAGCTTCCCACAGCATCGCTCCTCTCCAGCCTCCTGCTCACCCGTGATAGTGCATTCGAACTATAAGACGCAATACTACTTTCCCCAAAAATTTTTGGGGAAAAAGGTACGTTTTATAATCCGAAAAATACAGTATTAACTAGAGTCCTGGACACAGCCCATGGAAAAGAGTGCTGCTCTTTTTAGAAAGACATACAACTTTTTTTTCTACTAATGGACAAACCCTGTGAGGATGTTTCATTACCCTGTATGTGCAGAGTGAAAGCATCCTCTCATTTCTCTCCTCTATTGGCCACATTATAATATGTAGCATCTCATCAGTGCTGCAAAAGAATGTACCCAAAACAACTAAATACAGCGTCTACACAACAGATGCACAGTATAAACTCATAACAGGGCAATGTGGTGCTGCACATAGCAAAAGAGTAATGCTTAATCCAAGGAAAAAAACAAGTTAGTCTGCATATCCATTTGCAATTTGTGTAGACGCCAGTGCACACTGTGACTGCAAACAGTAAATTCTCAGACACCACTTACAGCTGCACCATAACAAAGATGGACACCAGAGAGTAAGAGGTGAGTTGGAACTGAATGGTGGAGGCCTCTAAATCCTGGAAGCCATATGGCTATTTCTCTCTGTATACTCACTGATACAGACCCCTGTCTGTATCAGTGAGTATATGGAGATGGTTGTCATACTGTAAAATTCAATTAAAGGGGTTGTATAATTTCATTAAATGGTCTTCAGAATAAGGGGACAGTGAAAACAAGCAACTTTGCTATTGGACATCATTAGCAAAGCTGTCTTGTTATCACAGGATCCCTTATCTTCTGTTTCTGTAAACACAGTTCCCCAGTGCTGGTCGGATTCCTCCTCCTGTCCTGTCATTGGCTGACGGCTCTACTAATTTACATCCTGTCAGGCCATAACCCCCCCCCCCCCCTGGTCGGACTCCCGGGAGCGAGCATTCCTGTCTCTCTTACTCAGAGTAAGGGACCAACAGGAATTTCACTCTGCACACCCAGCAGAAACACAACACTGCACCTGCTTCACAATCAGAAAACAGCAGAAATGTGCCTCGATCCCTGCTTCTCTCACTCAGTGTAAGGGGCTGTAGCAATTTCACTCTGCTCACCCAGCAGAAACACACTGCAGCTGATTCTACAATCAGAAAACAAGCAAAATTGTGCCATGGTGCCTAACTCTCCTGCATAGAAGGGAGATCTGTGCCGTTCATAGAAGACTGGATTCAACTCTAACAAACCTCCAGCTGAGAGAGGAGAAGAGATCATAGAAGACTGAGTTCATAGAAGACTGTCTAGATTGAATGCAGGTATGTGGTATTCAAACAGCTCTTACAAAATAAGACTGCATAGGGAGAGGAATAGTGAGATGTGGACTCAGACAGAGAGAGGGTGGGGGGGAGAACAGGGCTCGGAAGCCAGCATGAACAGTGAAGGGGGGCAGGGCCATTCCTAGGCTAAATTTCACTCAGGGCGAGGTGAAGAAATTTCGCCTCCCCCCCCGTAACATATGGCGCCATAGTGCGACACATTGCATCACCATCATCCAAATCTAAAATATACAAAAAGCTTTACCACAATGTGCTACATATAACACTACTAAATAATAGTCATACAGTTACCAAATAACACTGCTACACAAAACCAGATTCCCAAGACAACTAAGACCACATATCACCAGCACACAGTGACCGAATAATACCACCACACCATGACCACATAACACCAGCACATAATGACAGAATAATACAAACTGACCATTACTGAATACAAACCATTATACTACAACCTATATTACCAGCATACAGTGACCATACAATGATGGATACCAGCTGTACACAGGCTCTGCAGACATATAAGTGATTACAGTAAAGTTATATCTGGTGACTCACAGGAGACGTGTCTGAAGAGTTGTTCTCTTTCTCTTCTTCATCTCCATCTGTCCCAGACGCCATGACGTCCTCTCCAGACTGATGCCCCCCTGTAGCCAGTGATGCCCCCTGTAGCCAGTAGATGTCCCCCCTTGTAGCCAGTAAATGCCCCCCTGTAGCCAGTGATGCCCCCCTTATTGCCAGTAGATGCCTCCGTAGCCAGTAGATGCCCCTGTAGCCAGTGATGCCCCCCTTGTAGCCAGTAGATGCCCCTGTAGCCAGTGATGCCCCCCCTGTAGCCAGTAGATGCCCTCCGTAGCCAGTAGATACCCCTCTAGCCAGTGATGTCCCCCTGTAGCCAGTAGATGCCCCCTGTAGCCAGTGATGCCCCCCTGTAGCCAGTAGATGCCCCCCTGTAGCCAGTGATGCCCCCCTGTAGCCAGTAGATGCCCCCTGTAGCCAGTAGATGCCCCCCCTGTAGCCAGTAGATGCCCCCTGTAGCCAGTGATGTCCCCCTGTAGCCAGTAATATGCCCCCCTGTACCATTTTTTTTGTTACTTACAGTAGATGCCCCCTGTAGCCAGTGATGCCCTCCTGTAGCCAGTGATGCCCCCCTGTAGCCAGTAGATGCCCCCCTTTTAGCCAGTAGATGCCCCCTGTAGCCAGTGATGCCCCCCTGTAGCCAGTGATGCCTCCCTGTAGCCAGTAGATCCCCCCTATAGCCAGTAGATGCCCCCCTTGTAGCCAGTAGATGCCCCCCTGTAGCCAGTACATGCCCCCTGTAAGAAAGTAGAATGCCCCCTGTAGCCAGTGATGCCCCCCTGTAGCCAGTGATGCCCCCTGTAGCCAGTACATGCCCCCTGTAGCCAGTACATGCCCCCCTTGTAGCCAGTGATGCCCCCTGTAGCCAGTACATGCCCCCTGTAGCCAGTACATGCCCCCTTGTAGCCAGTGATGCCCCCTGTAGCCAGTAGATGCCCCCCTGTAGCCAGTGATGCCCCTCTGTAGCCAGTGATGCCCCCCTGTAGCCAGTGATGTCCCCCTGTAGTCAGTAGATGCCCCTGTAAGTAATTATAAAATAACAAAATCGTACTCACCTCAGTCCGCGCGTCCCAGTCGGAGCTGCTGAGCGGTGGGAGCTGCTGAGCGGTGTAAGCAGCGTGACGTCATCACGCTGCTTACGCTGCACGCAGCTCCCAGGGATCTCCTCGGCGGCAGAGCTGCCTCTGCCGCCAAGGGGACGAAGCGTCACAGGGGGCGCGGTGAAAGCCATGTGCCGCAGATAAACAGGTAGTTTCTATTCATTTATAGTCGTGCCTCAATCCACTGACATAGGGTTACCCGATTCCCTCGTATCTTCAGCACAAACAAACGTCTAGTGGATACATCTTAGCAACAATTCTTTCATTTATTAAGTATCAAACAATAACCAACTAAAACCGTTACAGTAGGTTACTTGCGTTTCCATAATAGAGCGTATGTGGCCGACAGTCCTGATAAGTCCATCAGTAAGGTATGATTTCATGCCTCGCTCGACATAGCGTCTCCAGCGTGCGCGGTAGATGCCCGCCTGTCTACTTGCTAGCTCCAAGCAAGAGACGCTGGAGACGCTATGCCGAGGAGACGCTGGAGACGCTAGACGTTTGTTTGTGCTGAAAGGCATGTGCCCCCTGCGACGCTGATACAGGGGAGGAGTCAGGGCGGGAACGGTCCATCCTGCCCCCTCCCCTGTACTGGCAGCTGCCGGCTCTGCGCGACTGTTATAAAACAGCCGCGCAGAGTCAGGGGCGATCCTCCGGGCGGGCAGGGCGTGCGGCCGCGGCGCCCCCCTCGGGTGAGCGGAGCTCCGGCGCCCCGGGCGGTCGCCCGCCCTGCCCGCCCCTAGGAACGGCCCTGGAAGGGGGGATGATGTCATCACCCTTCAGTTAAGAAACACCCAGCTGGGAGGGGAAGAAACGCCCCTGGATTTGTAGAGCTGAGAAATTAAAAATACTTTGAAACACACGAACTGAAGAAGTGATACATCCCCTTTAAGGATTGTGAAAGGAGCCTGCATGACTTATTTAAAACTGTAATACTAAAAGTAGTAGAGTATTGGAGATGCGTCAGTGATTCAGGGATTTATTCTGATAAGTATTAAATCAGGAAGTAACAAGAATAATTTAAAATTTATTGTACTATTATACTTTTCAACCTTACTAACTAGGTTACTCTGACAATATGAACTGTCCTAGCAATGGCTTGTTTTCGCTTCTTTAAAGGGATATTCTCATCACATTGACTGGCTTTAAACATGTAGACAAAGGTAAATAAAAGACTATTACCAAAAACATTGCTGTTCTGATTTTGCTTCTTTTCAAAGCTAGAGCAGTTCTTATCTTCTGATTGTGTACACAAGCTTCTATAGGTTATTGACCACTTCTTTCTGCTCCAGCCGCCCTGGTCAGACTGGTGACATCACTCCCTGCTGTGTCTTAACAACAGCACATGAGCTTGTTTATCTTTCTTACTGCCAAACGTTAACACTTTAGAGCTCTGCAGCCCTGTGCCCTGCTCTTAAAGCCCTTTCTCTACGAGTGTTCTTCTCATAGGTTCAGCTGTTAATAGCAGAGCTGAAATGTCAGTCACTGCTGTAGAACTAACCATAGTCTGAACAGGAAGTGGGAGCCTGAAGCTGGCTATGAAGAGCAGGCTCTGTGAAACAGCATGGTGAGAAAAGCCCTTTATTTCCAAAGAATGCCCATGTATTACCTTGCTGAGATCCAATTCTTACTAATATGTAAACTACTTTCCACCACACTTTGTGACAACATATGTTAAAAACTGCTATACTTCATATATGCCTTCTGACTTTAGAGTATTGTTCTCTGCAGTGACTACAGGAAAACTTGGTGATAGTTTATATTTGTAGTAAAATTGGTATATGGAGTTGTTGAGATAAGAAACAAGTTTCCTGTAATCCAAAAAACAGCACCATTATCATATATGCACTGTGTCTGAATGTGAGCTGCAATACCAGGCACAGCACATAGACAAGTGTGGCGCTGTTTCTGGAATAGCAGGTAAGTTTCTTACCTCATACAATCCCTTTAACATAGTTACAATATTATTATTATTATTATTATTATTATTATTAATAATAATAATAATAATAATAATAATAATAATGTTTTGTACACATTCTGCAAAGATTTTTAGCCACGTTGGAATATTTTCACCTTATTTTCTATTTGTTTATTTTTCTGCATTTTATTTCTCCTATCATATAGTAAAGGTGTGTATTTTTTTAATTATTGTCTTTTTATTTTAAATTTTTTTTTATTTGTTTGGCTCTGTTCCCTTAAATAGCTATTTTATTAACATATTTTGTACGCTTTCATGTTTTTTCTATAAAGTATGTATTGAAACATAAATTCCCATAGGTGTGTTTTGACTTTTAACTGTTTTTATGAATGATTCAGGAACCAAGGGATCAATGTGAAATCTATATTTGTAATGTGTGGCATTATGACCTACATTATAGCTATATAACTGAGAAGAAGCATATTCACATCTCTAGTAGTAATAGCTAAATGTAGTTTAAGGTTTCTAATGCTAAATCATAAGCCTAAGAAAGGCTGAGGGCGACCTGTCAGAAAAGAGGCGCCTCCATGCCAATTTTAAGTCGCATTAAATGAGTGAAGAGTGCGCCTGTCAAAAATCTGGCGTCTGGTATACCTTGCATAGCATATTTGACGCGCCTAATTTAGACGCACATAAAAAAAAAAGGCGCATATGAGGGGGGGGTTACATACATAACAAATGTCAAACAATGGTGACGATAAATGACTGGCAACTGATGTAGAGGGGAGAGAGGACCCTGCCCTTGAAGGCTTACAATCTACAAGGAAGGAAAGGAGAGAACGAAGGTGAGGGGCAGACATGTTTGTGGGGCGGTGTACTGGTGGTGGGGCTATTGTAGGTTATAAGCAATTCTAAAGAGATGGGTTTTCAGGTTGCTTTTGAAACTGGTGAAAGTTGGGGAGAGTCTGATGTGTTGGGGCAGTGAGTTCCAGAGTGTGGGGGAAGCACAAGAGAAGTAATGGAGACGGTTGTGTGAGGAGCTGATAAGAGGAGAGCAGAGAAGAAGGTTCTGTGAGGAGCGGAGATTGCAAGAGGGGATTTATCTGGAGATTAGAGTAGAGATGTATGGAGGGGAGTGGTTATGGAGAGCCTTGTAGGTCATGGTTAGTAACTTGAAATGAATTTGCTGGGCAATGGGTGGCCAGTGAAGGGATAGGCAGAAGGGAGTGGCAGAGGAGTAGCGAGGAGAGAGGTGGATGAGACGGGGAGAAGAGTTGAGGATGGTTTGAAAGGGAGCAAGAGTGCTGAATGGGAGGCCACCGAGAAGGATGTTACACTAGTCTAGATGAGAGATGACGAGGGCATGGACCAGCGTTTTTGTAGTGTCAAAGTTGAGGAATAGGCCGATGCGTGAGGCAGAGGTAAGGGTTTGAATGTGTGGTTTGAAAGACAGAGAGGTTTCAAAGGTTATCCCAAGGCAACGGACTTATGGGACTAGTGATAGTGTAGAGCCATTGACAGTGATAGAGAGAGCAGGTGGAGGGATGGAGTGGGACGGTGGAAAGATGATGAATTCAGTTTTCTCCACATATAGTTTTAGGAGACGTGATGAGAAGAAGGAGGATATGGATGAAAGACAGTCTGGGATCCGGGAGAGAAGAGAGTTAATATCAGGACCGGAGATATAAAGTCGATAACATAGTTGATGTGCCTAATTTAGGCGCATTCAAAAGTGTTATGCCTGGCATAAAATGTGCCTAGTTTTGGTGTATGAAAGTTCATTTATATAGAGAATAGGATTTCAACATTTTTTTGGCGCAAAATAACCCATAAAAATTGCTCAGCCCTAATGGTATATGTTTCTCAAGGTCAACATGTCCGAAAATTTGCGTCACTGCAGCAAATTTTAGGCGCATTTAATCAGTGCAAAGTGATCATGAAAAAAATCTGGCATCTAGTATACCTTGCATAGTAAACTTAATGCACCTAAAAAGTAAGTAATGTGCCTATCCAGACGCATTGCGTTACGGAGGCGCATAACGTATCATTGCTACTATATTTAATGCACCTTTTTAGGCGAATTACAATGTGTTGTGCCCGGAGTATAATGTGCCTAGTTTTGCTATATTACAGTTCATTTATATTGAGAATATGACATCAAAAGCTTTTCTGGCGCAAAATACACCAAAACTATGGCGCATTCGTATTGGGACATGTTGCCCTATGTGTTCTGTTAAAGGGGAATTCCACTTTACTCTATCTTCTGACATCATAAGTACATTATATAATACAATCTATTTGATAATACTGATGAAAGAAGAATGACACATGAGCCCCGATGTCCCTGTATCGAGTCTCAAGCTCCATTTTTTTTGACCACCTTCTAACTAAAAAAAATGTGTCACTAACAATTAAGTTCAGCTGTAACTCAATGTGTTTCTACACTACAATAATGAAAGTGTGTCCTCAGGGGTTAATAAGAGCTAATAGGGCATCGTAGGTTGTGCAGGTGACAAACACCATTGGATGTGACTGTCATCGAGCCCATGGCACTAATTTATAGTCAAATAAGTTCAATTTTCTATCTCCCATTTACTAACAGATTGAAACATAATACCCATCTAAAGGGGAACAAGGAACTGGAGTCCCTCAAAAGTCAAACTGTAGTGTTGGAGATAGATAGGCTTACTGTCCCAGGCCCTTCCACAGCTGCATTTTACAAACATTTGTTTCTGGTCTTCCATCATATGTGACATATGTCCTGCAGAAACTTGACATCATTGCCTACGAGCCTGGTATTTTATTAGCCAGCTTGGATGTGGAGGCCTTGTGTAACTCTATGTCACATGATCTTGAGTTTGGCGTTGTGGGTGTCTTTCTGTACATTCATGGTAAACTCTTACAAACACAAAGGGTGACATGTATGAACGGGTCATTACACTGTTCTGGCGAGAAATGTGCCAAAAGTGAGTGTTCTGTCTTTTTCCCTATGTATGACGCATCATTCGGGCATGTTTGCCGCACTGTGCACCAGACCTGACACTTTGTAATACATCAAACATGTGGAGGCGTTCTGGGGGCGTCGCACCACACTCGTAATATTAGACACATATATGAATGCGGGTCGGCAAAACGAGATACGTTACTGCTCGAACAGCCAGACCAATTAAAATGTGGTCTGCCTGAGCCTGAATAGTCGTAGTGGAGCTAGATTTGCCACTAGGGCTAAAATTGTCCCTTATTTCTCAACTTATAACAGTATAATAATAAAAACTAATTTATGATAAGTATCAAACTTACTCAGATAGTTCAGGTAGTTTGAACCATATTTGGAAGTGAACCAGATTTGAAAGTGATCTGCAGAAATAAGACAGACATTGATTGATATAGCACAGCCCAAAGCCCATACAACCATCTGATCATGATCTTCTTCATCTCTTCACAGGTATGTCAATGTGGATTACAGGTCTCAGCATTCCCACCGCTATGTATGTGTAATTGTACTGCTTTGTCTCATGGTATGTCAATCTGGACTACAGGTCTCAGCATTCCCACTGCTATATATGTGTAATCTTACTGCTTTGTCTCACGGTGTGTCAATGTGGACTGCAGGTCTCAGCATTCCCACCGCTATATATGTGTAATTGTACTGCTTTGTCTCACGGTATGTCAATGTGGACTACAGGTCTCAGCATTCCCACCACTATATATGTGTAATTGTACTGCTTTGTCTCATGGTATGTGAATGCATAGATTTCACCCAATCTCTGTCTTCAATAATCACCCTGTGTTTATTTGTGTTGCTATTGACCCCATATACTCCCCTTGTAGTGTCTTCTCTCTGCTGGCTCATTTGTAACTCCACCCATTGCTGACACCTGGGTCCACTGATTTATATAAATTAAATCCACATAGTATGATATAAATCAGAGAGCTCAGGTCAGTTTGCCATATAGAGAAATTAACCATATTTGCCAGTGATCTGCAGAAATAAGACAGAAATGAGACAGAAGTGGGTAGAAGGGGGGCATAAGGGAGCTAGGAGTATTTCCTTTTTCTTGTGAGTATCTGATCCTTTTAAATACACCTTGTCCACCATGCTCATTATTGCTGTCTACCTTGCAGTCATCTGCCTCCTATCTTACCTCCCAGTCTTGCCCCCTGAGAATCTTATCTATATCCGCTCCGCTCGGCTTCCCTCACTTATGTATTCATCCCACACACTATTTTCCCTTTTCAACTACCACAAACCACCTGCTTACATAGTGCTGCACAAACGCCGCTCACACATCACTGAACCATCTGCTGTCTCTTTTCACTCTCCTTCTTCTTCCTGCAGGTGACATTTCTCCTATCCCCAGCCCACGCTCCTTTACTGCTCATCCCCCCTCCTTCCTCCATCGAAACCCTGCTAACCTGCTCGCTATTCACTGTACGCCTTTTCCTTCCCCTTTTAAATGTGCTTTGTGGAACCCCTGATCTGTCTGTATCAAACTCACTGCTGTTCATGACCTGTTCCTCTCTTACTCTCTCAATCTCCTACCTCTCACATTAACATGGCACCAGCACTCTGACACCGCTTCCCTTGCTGCTCTCACCTATGGCGGCCTATATTTCACCCACACCCCCAGACCTGAGAACAGGCAGGGTGGAGGAGTCGGCATACTTCCCTCTCCACACTGCACTTATCAGGTCATTCCTCCCGCATCCTCCCTCACATTCCCCTCCTTTGAGATCCACAGCCTTAGACTCTTTCAGCCATTTTCTATCAGAGTCATGGTTGTGTACAGAACCCCCTGCTCACCCTGCCAGTTTCTGTATTATTTTGCTGCCTGGCTCCCTCATTTCCTCTCTACTGAAATACCCACTCTCATCATAGGTGATTTCAACATCCCCATTGACAACTCCATGTCTCCTTCCACCTCTCAGTTTCTTTCACTAAACTCTTCCCTCAGCCTCTCACAATTTACAGCCTCTCCCACACACAAGAATGGGCACTCTCTTGATCTGGTCTTCTGTCATCTTTCCTCAATTTCTAACTTCACTAATTCTTCTAATGCTTTCTCTGACCACATCCTTATCTCTTTCACTATTACTAATTCTCAGCCATCTCTGGACACACCTGCTCGTCACACTTTCAGAAATATTTGCTACATCGACACTCAGAAATTCACAGACACCATACAGTCCTCACTGCCCCAATCTCCTCTGTCTCATGTCCTGACCTGGCGGTCAAACAATATAATGAAACTCTCTCAACCACCCTGGACATATTGGCACCACTCAGACACCATACCACCAGAGTCAGACGCCGGCAGCCCTGGCACACGCCTCAGACTCGCCTTCTGCAGCGATGTTCCAGGTGTGCTGAGCATCTGTGGAGAAAGTCAAAGCTATCTGCAGACTTTCTCCACTACAAATTCATGCTCAGGACTTACCATACTGCCCTTCACTGCGCCAAACAAAAATACGTCACCCTCATCTCAACCTTACACAACAACCCAAAACGTCTGTTCGACACCTTCCACTCCCTCCTCAGGCTTAAAGCTAAGGCCCCAATCACTGACCTCTGTGCTGAAGACCTGGCCACTCACTTCAAAGACAATATTGACAGAATCCGGCAAAACATCTCATCTCAAACCCCAAGTAACACCCTTCTTGTCCCTCCCCGCACGTCCTCTAGTCTGCTCTCTGCTCTTGATCTGACAACAGAAGAAGTGTCTAGGCTTCTTCTCTCTGCTTGCCCCACCACCTGCTCTAGTCTATTTCTCTAGCTGTCCTCTCTCACCTAACTGCAATCTTCGACCTCTCTCTCCACTGGGATATTTCCATCCGCCTTTAAACACGCTGTTATAACTCCTTTACTGAAAAAGCCCACTCTGGACCCGTCCTGCTCTGCTAATTACCGACCAGTCTCTAACCTGCCCTTCATCTCTAAAATCCTGGAACACTTGGTCTACTCTCACCTAATCAACCATATCTCTGCTAACTCCATTCTTGATCCTCTACAATCAGGTTTCCGCACCTTACACTGCACAGAAACTGCTCTAGCTAAAGTCTGTAAGGACCACCTCACTGCTAAATCTCAGGGCAACTACTCTTTGCTGCTTCTTCTGGATCTCTCTGCAGCATTTGACACTATTGATCACCAACTTCTCCTCAGCATGCTCATTGCCATTGGCCTTCAGGAAACCATTCTCGCTTGGCTTTCATCCTACCTCTCTGACCACTCCTTCAGTGTCACATTTGCTGGTTCTACTTCTTCTCCTCTCTCACTTGCTGTTGATGTTCCACAGCGATCGGTTCTTGGTCCTCTCCTCTTTTCAATCTAAACAGCCCCCATTGGGCAAACCATCAGCAGATTTGGCTTCCAGGGCCATCTCTACGCTGATGACACCCAATTATAACCAATTATACATCTCTTCCCATGACATCAGTCCTGTTCTCCTACAAAACACCAGTGACTGTCTGTCCACTGTCTCTGACATCATGTCCTCCCTCTATCTTAAACTAAACCTCACTAACACTAAAATTCAAGTCATCCCACCATCTACTAACCGACCTTACCCTGCTATTTCTGTTTCCATGTGTGGCACAATCATAACTCCTAGGCAGCAGACCCGCTGTCTTGGGGTTATACTAGATTCTGATCTGTCCTTCACCCCATATATCCACTCCCTTGCCCGCTCCTGTCACCTGCACCTCAAGAACATCTCCAAAATCCATCCTTTTCTCACTGTGGAAACAACTCAAACTCTCATTGTTGCTCTTATTCTTTCTCGTCTTGACTACTGTAACTCCTTGCTTATCGGTCTCCCTCTCTGCAAACTCTCCCCGCTCCAATCTGTCCTGAAAGCAGCAGCCAGGCTCATCTTTCTTTCTAGATGCTATACTGATGTCAGTCACTGCACTGGTTGTCTATTCAGTACAGGATACAACATAAACTCATCACTCTCACACATAAAGCTCTCCACAGCGCTGCACCCCTCTACATCTCCTCCCTCATCTCTGTCTACCACCCTACTGGGTCTCTTCGCTCAGCTGATGATCTTAGACTACATGCTTCAGTGATCTGAATCTCCCATGCCCGCCTCCAAGATTTTTCATGTGCAACACCAGTTCTCTGGAACAAACTACCGCGGGCAATCAGGCACAATCATAACCGTCATAGTTTTAAGAGGGCCCTGAGAATACATCTTCTCAGTCTGGCCTACCAGAATCCCTAATGGCTAAACTCCCACTCTCTAGCACATGCATTTCTGTCACCTCCTACAATTCGGCACTTACCTGTATATAGATGTACTGTCTGGGTGACAGGTTCATCTGACTTCTAAATAACCACCCCATATTTATGAAACATGGCTGAACCATTGTAAACCTTGCACTACTTACCCTTTGTCTCACCTGCACACCTTAATAGATTGTAAGCTCTTGCGAGCAGGGCCTTCAATCTTGTGTCTTATATGTAAGTAGCTTTTCATTGTGCAATGTCTGTCTTTTTGTCTGTACCTACTCCCTACAAATTGTAAAGTGCTGCGGAATATGTTGGTGCTATATAAATAAAGATTATTATTATTATCAATTATATAATATAAAATTATATAATACCCCAAAAATATAAATGTATCTCCTATAAAATGTATTTAAATTTAATATTATCTAAAATTAATTTTAAATGAAATAATATAAATTAATTAAACCAATACAGCATCTAACATAAATCCAGATCTCAAACAGGTATATACACAGAGTTAGTATAGTGCTATCAGTGATTGCAAACACATCACAGCAGGCTAGAAATAACATGTCCGTGAATAGAAACTATGGTAGTGATCTTGCATGTTGCACCACAAGTCTCAGCAAGACCTATGGTGCGCCGGCTATTCTTGTATATCAAATAAAGGCTGACCCACTGACCTACATTTTTCTGAACACAAATGAACATACTATATAAAAGTATGTAAGATTTTAATTATAAAAATATAAAAATAACCACAAAATGTTAGTATTAACATAATACATATTAAATTAGAAAATTGTTGAATTCTGGCATTCATTTAGGTACATGTTTGGCGCATTACTAATGCGCCAAAGTACAGTGGCGCGCCAAACATATACGCTAGGTGCCTGGAATCTTAAGCACCATTTATGACCGCACATACATCACTTTCATATATTCTGGCGCATGATGCACTGAAAAAAGACGTGAAAAATGGTCTTGATGCTCCAAGTTTCCTACATATTGCTCAAAGCTTTACAGTAGATCCCCTCAGATTTGTTCAGAAATAATGTCTAATCTAAAGTTCTTGCAGCGACTCAGGGTAGTAACATGCCACCCACCTAAGCTGATGTGTTCTTGGTCTAAATACAGGTTTGTACATGTATTAATAATATCCTAATTTTCTGAAAGAGCCCCTCAAACATTTTTCCCACGACAGATCAGTAAATTTAACATCAGTTGTGGGAAAAATGTTTGAGGGGCTCATAAGGGACTATACACAGGATAATGTGGACAAATACAATATTATAAGTGATTGCTGGCATGGATTTACTAAGGACAGAAGTTGTCAGACCAACCTGATCTGTTTTTATGAAGAGGTGAGTAGAAGTCTGGATAGCGGGGCATCTGTGGATATTGTGTTTTAGACTTTGCAAAGGCATTTGACACTGTCCCTCATAAGCATTTATTGGGTAAATTAGAATCTATTGGGTTAGAAATAACAGCGTGTAATTGGATTAAAAACTGGCTATCGGATCGTACTCAGAGAGTGGTGGTAAATGACTCCTACTCTGAGTGGTCCCCGGTTGTGAGTGGTGTGCCCCAGGGCTCAGTATTGGGTCCTCTTTTATTTAATGTATTTATTAATGATATAGTGGAGGGGATCAATAGAACGGTTTCTATTTTTGCAGATGAAACCAAGCTATGTAGGGTAGTGCAATCAATGGAAGATGCTCATAAATTGCAAGCAGACCTGGACACACTGAGTGCTTGGGCATCCACTTGGCAAATGAGGTTCAATGTAGATAAGTGTAAGGTTCTGCATCTGAGTACTAATAATCTGTTTGCAACATATTTTATAGGTGGTGAAAAACTTGGAGAAACGCTTGTTGAAAAGGATCTGGGTGTTCTTGTAGATCATAAAGTACAGAACAGCATGCAATGTCAATCAGCTGCCTCTAAGGCAAGCAAGATATTGGCGTGTATTAAAAGAGGCAATGACTCGCGGGACAAGGATGTAATTCTCCCTACAAAAAGTATGGGGAAAAATTATTTCAAGTGAAGCCCCCTCAAAAGACAAGGGGACATTCCCTTCGACTGGAGAAAAAAGGATTCAATCTCCAGAGGAGAAAAGCGTTCTTCACTGTAAGAACTGTAAATCTGTGGAATAGCCGCCTGAGGAGTTGGTCACAGCAGGAACAGTTGCAAGTTTCAAGAAAGGCTTAGATACCTACCTGGAACTAAAGAATATTAATACGTATGTAGCCATGTAAAATTCTGGATCCTGGCTGGTGGCGGCTCTGGGTTCAGAGATAGGGTCTCCACTGGAGCAGATTGGTTATTGCCTTGTGGGTTTCAGGGCATTCACCAGGGCAGAGGCTGGGCTTGAAATCCTTGTCTCCCTCCCTTCACCCACATTTTCCCCACCCTTAGTTGAACTTGATGGACACGTGTCTTTTTTCAACCGTACTAACTATGTAACTATGTAACCAAAGAGAAATTTGCAGAATATTAATGAACCCGGGCTTTGTTAATTCTTGGGATCCAGAGGAGTCGCAAACCCTTGCTTTATATCACAATAGAAAATGGGCAATTAAGGGTCGCTATATAAATAAAAAATAGGGACTGACAACCTATTAAGCTGGTGTCTCATAGCCCAATATAAGGGCATAACTAAGAAACTATATTTTACGGTCTATAGAAATTGCTCTCCTGTATTGGACTTTAGGATGATTGTCCTGGATCTAAAAGGAAGATTCTGGTTAATAGAAAACCACAAGGAAATATTAAAGGAGTTGTATCGTTTGAACTGTTCGTGCTGTTCAGCTAATTTAATCAGTGCAGTGTATTTAGTAGCTGGTGCCTTCACATTCTGAAAGGTAGGTCTGGATGGACCACAGAGAAATATAGCGTTAGTGTAAACGTAGTGTAGAACCCACCTGCATTGAGGTCTCGTTGAAAGACGAAGGTGGGCTTAAGAAATTTTGCGCAAAAGTGTGAACAAAGAACCTCATAAAACTTTAGTTTTTTTTAATGCAGAAAGTTTTTTTCAACGTATTCTATTTTTGTGTGCTGCTGTTATTGTTATGTGTAACCTGAGTGTAAGACCCATGTTGAGAAAAAGGCTCCTGTATGACCATCTTCATGTAATGAGAAAAATCCCGTAAGGGTTTCAAAACCGGGAAAAGGGTGACGTTCTGGAAATTTAAAAAAAACCCAAGCAAGACTTTTTGTACTGTAGTAAGATTGATAAATCTCCTGATAATTTCATTGTGAACTGCCATACAAAAGAGATGGTTGATTTTGATGCCCCTTTACTTCGGGTTCTATATAGGTGGAAAAAACATTTAGGGAATTTTTGGTTTAAGAATTAAAGACCCCTTTGGGTGAAAATCAATCACAAAGAAGGGGTTTCTTTTCTTGTCAGAAGCAATAAAGGGTAACCCTTCACAAAATAAGCAAAAAGGGGGAGGAGCATTTGACAAAAAAGTACTATAGTGAGAGGCCAAATGGACCTTCTATTTGGGGTTAGGGTGGGGCCCAAATTGGATCTATATAAAGCAGGAGTTAAATTTTTTTTTTTTCTGTTTTTAAATTTAAAACCATCCCTTATGACTTCCTGCCTTCTCTTGGCCATGGATTGTTTACACCCTCCACTACATTTGTACTCTCTTTTTCTTTGAATTTCTTTTTTTGGGGCAAAATACCCAATTATCTGGGGTTCCCCAACATTTTTGGGGTTCAAGTGATTATTCCCATGCTTTTTTCGGTTAATTATAAGGGTTTTTTTCCTCATCGTTTTACAGACCCCTGCCCCCTTTCACCCAGTTTTAACCCCCATTTTCCTGTTCCGGGCTGCGGGGGATTTTTTCCAGTTTCTTTTTTCCCTATTGAGCCTTTTAGAGGGAAAAAAAAAGGGAAAAAACAGAATTTTTTTAAACAGTAAACAAATGAAAGTGTACAGGGTGTACACTAAAAATTTTTGTTTGTGCCTCTAAAAATTGTCTATAGGGAACCCAAATTGTTTATTGTGTTTTAATAAAAGTGTCAGTGTCAAGCTAATTTTGGATCCCGATATGCTGTTTAAGCCCTGAAGAAAGGGGGTGGTGGTTTCCCTGGGGCATTTTGGTTTGGGTGGCCAGGGGTTATAAAAATAAAGGTACCCGGGTGGGAGGAGTTAAGGTTGGCGGGTTTAGGCGTTGGGTCATTAGGCAGTATGTAGTTTAAAAATAAAAGTAAAGAAAAACCGGGCCACCTTTTGCCCAGGCTTTACAGACATTTTTTGGGGATGTAAAATTTAGCCTGGAGTAAAAAAATTTTTGGGTGTTTTTTCCCCCTTCCCTTTCCTGTCTTTATTTCTCGGGACAACTTTAAAGGGGACTCCCTAAACCCCAACTGGACAGGTAGCCCTTTATCTACGGGAGTGGTCCCCGGGGGAAACGGGGGGAAAACACCACCTATTGTACAAGAGCCCCCTATGCACTTGTAACGGTGTCAAGGAGAAAAAGGGAGGGGTTTTTGGGTTTGTCTACCCCAGGGGGGAATTAAACTACCATTTCCCATCCTCCCCTTCTGTGCCCCGGGCCCAGTTACAAAAATTTGGCTTTTCACAAAGAAAGGTTTAAACTTGAAGTTTTCCCTATCAAGGTTTAAAGACTGTCTTTTTAAAAATTATTTACATTCATCACATTTGGGTTGGCTAAAAAAGACTTTGGGTCAAAATCCTGTAATTTCAACGAACATTTTAAAAAAGGGGCAGAAAAAGCCGTTACAAATCCCCCTGGCAAAACCCTGAGTAAACTGCTCTTTAAAAAGAAAAAAGATGACGAAAAAATTCAAACGGATGGAAAAAGCCCGTTCCCAAAATTTTCCCCGGAAAAACCCAAGCCCGAATGGGGCCCCTTTTGGGGAAGAGGATAAAAAAAAAAATTTGTAAGGAAAGGAGAGAGCACAGATCTGCCCAGTGGTCCCTTTTCCAAAAAGGGGGGGAGAAAACAGGCAACCCCCCATTTAGAGCCGCTAAAATTTTTGTTTGTTTTTTTGGGCTTTTTCCCTGACCAACTCTCCCCAAAAATGACGATTTTTAGGGACAGTGAGCCCTTTGCTTCCAGTGAGCCCACCCCCCTACAAGGGTTTTAAATGCCGCTTGGTTTTGGTATTTTTTTTGGGGCCCCCTGGCCCCCCCTCGTTATAGTGGAAAAATCACACCCCCTCCGGACTTTCGTGAAAAGATGCTGGCTATTTCAGATTTGAAATCCTGTCCCCCCTGAACAAAAGGTGGAATTTCTTTGGGCCCAGCTGGAGGGGCAGGTTTTTAAGGGAAGTGAAGCCCGGGCCCCCACTAAAGAGAAAAAATGCAGAACAGAAAATTTAAAGAGACTGAAAGTACATTTTTGGAGACCCAGCACTATTCTAAAATTAAAAGTTAAAATTCTTTGGAAAAGCAGCAGCCTTGGAGAACCCCTAAGGGAAATTTTGCTTGGCCCCCCAGGGGGGTTTTAAAAAAGCTGTTACCCCAAGGGGAAAAACCCTCGGGGAAGCACCCTGAACCCACAAAACCCTCCAAGAACATTTTTCATAGAGGAGGAAGAAAAGGGGCCCCCCTTAAGAGCCCAACTCAGGATGCTTGGGTCAAAAATCCAGTTATAAACCTTCCCGGGACTTTAAAGAGCTGTCAAACCCGAAAAACTGGGAAAAAAGAGCACCTGGGGGACGAACCCCCCTCCATTTTTTCCCCGGGGAAATTCCAGTGGTGTGGCCCAACCCCTTGCTAACTTTTGCGTTTAGGAGACAACCTTCTTGCAAAAACAGTCAAACCACGGGGCCCAAAATTTTCCTGAAAACGGGATCCTTATTTACGGGATCAGGTCATGTCCTGACCAAGTGCCTGGAAAAAGGTGTGAAAAAAAAGCGGGGAAAGTCAAACCCCTGCAGTCCCCACCCAACAAGAGAATTATCAACCTACAGAAATATCCAGTAAAGACACCATAAACCAAAAGCACCGACCCTGGACATTTTCCCCACCTGAAAAGGGGGCCCAACTATAGAAAAAGCCCTCTTCTGAAAAGCATTGTCGCAAATTTTTGGAACCAGAAAGGATAAAGGCTATCAATTAAAGGGGCCGTCCCTAAGGGCCCAAAGGACCCCCCTCGGGGGAAAAAAGGAGGTTTCAGGGGGACCCCCAAGGGGGTTTCCAGTTTTTGCGCGCCCTGTCCACAAGTGAAATCCGCTTTCAATGGAGAAACTCCTCACTCCCCTTTTGGGAAACCCAGGGTCACCGGTAACTACTCTTAAAAAAAGGGTGTATCCCAAGGAACATTTGGGGACCTAAATAAACCCTTTTTAAAAACCCCAAGAAAATTGGTGACTGTTTTTGGGCCAGAAATGGTAAACCAATAACCTCCCCAGGGTTACTGGGAGCCTAAAACCCAAAGGTTGGTGAGACTGATTTTCCCTCGTCAGGGTGTGATCAATTTAGTTGGGGATGACCAAAATACTCCATCATTTTCCCTAGGGCATGAATTTTTTTAAAAAATTTTAGGAGAAAAACCCTTAAACCCCAAAGGCAAAGTTTGCAAGCAGCCCCCTGTTTCCTCTCGGGAAAGCTTTTTCAAAAAACCATCTGAACACTCTGTCCCCAACAAAGTTTTTGCAAACCCACAAAAGAGAATTTTGGGCAGAGTTTGAATGGGAGACTTTCCATCCAGTGATCTTAAAACCCCGGCACTGAAAACCCTGTTAGGGTCCCGAGCCCGTCAGGAAATTAAGGTAAAGTTTTACCAAGCGCTTTTAAAAACCAATCCAAACCCAAAGGGAAGCACTAATTGATAAAGGTTTCAAGAACCCTATGACTTTTTTCCAAGGGTTTAGAGAAACCAGTCCTTTTTAAAAATTTTGGGTTTAAATAATTCCAAAAAGCTACACAAAGTTTTACCCAGTTGTTTAAAACCTTCCCAAGTTCCCTTTTTGAAGCCTTATTAGCAAGAAAATGTTTCCCTGCCATAAAATTTTTAAGAGAATAAAGAAAAGTCAAAAAAACCCCTTTGGGGGAAACTGAGACCCATGAAAGGTGACTTTCACTACAAAAGGGCCCCGCAAAATCAATGTTTGTCCTAGCTGTGGCCTGAAAGGGTCCCCTTTAAAGGGGTTTCAAAAAAACCCCTTTGGGACTTCGGTCAGACCCCCCTTTAATTGCAGCATAACATACAAACGGGTTGATCTTTCCCCCCAATTTAAAGGGAAAAGAAAATCGACCTTTTCCCCCTGCTATGACCACCCTTTTAAAAAAATTTTCTAAATGGTTTGAAAGAAGCAGATGTCTTTAAAGACGTCAGAGCCCTTGGGCTGCACCAAAAGTCCTGGTCAAGAAGAAGGATGGAACCATCGATTTTGTGTAGCCCAAACCCCCCAAGGGGAACCCAACATCACTCATAAGGATCCCTACCCCTTCCCCACGCATTGAAGAAATCTTTAAACCGCCTTGGGAAAACAGGGTTACTTTTAACTTTGGGATTTTAAACCCGGGGCGGCTATTTGGGCAAGTCCCTATAGACCTGAAGCCCGGGGAGAAGGCCTCACCACCCCCAAGGGGGTATTTCAGTTTAACGGGTTTTGCCTTTTGGGGTTTTGTAATGCCCTCCCTTCCCTTCCAAAGGCTCATGGGGGCGATGCTTAGGCCCCGGGAAACCCTTTGAAAAGTGTACTCCTATACTTGGTTGATGACTTTATATTCTCCAAAACATATGAAAACCACATAAAACCATCTGGCTGGGGGCCCTTTCAAGTTTGATCAAGCAGGGGCTAAAAGGAAAAAACCCCTCCAAGTGCCATCTTTAAAACCCGAAAAGTGAATTACAAAGGCCCATGTTTTAGCGCTGAAGGTGTACTCCCTGCCCCTAAAAAAAATATCCGCAGTGCAAATTGGCCAACTCCAACTACCGTAAAAGAAAAAAAAGAAGTTTCCTGGGGTTTTGCTGGCTACTACCCTTGCTTTATTCCCCATTTTGCTTTAAGTGGCCCAGCCCTTGCAAGAAAATTTCTTTGAGGGGAACCGTGGGCAACTTTAAAAGGAATACCTTTCCGTGGGCAGAAGGCAAGAGATTGCTTTCCCGACCCAAAGAGACTGTTTACCCAACCACCTAATTTTTGGGTACCCTGTTTAAGTCAACCATTCTCTGTATACTGACCCCCAGAATGCAAGGGGCTTGGCGCGGGCCCATCACAAATTCAGAACAAAAAAAGGGAAAAGGGGAAATTTGCTTACGCCAGTCGTGCTACCCGAGGTGTGAGAAGAATGATCAAAACTTTTAGCCCTTTTAAGCTGGGTTCCTCGCACTTGGTTTTGGGCCCGTAAAAAGGGAAAAATTTTGGGCTATTGGCAGCTAAATGCCTTATAAATATACACAGATAATAACCCTTGGGGCATCTGAAAACGGCCCGACTAGGGGCCCTTGAACGGGGGGGCCTAAGACTCGCCAATTTTGACTTTTTTTGTGAGGGACCGTGCAGGAAAATGCAAAAACGAATGGGATTGTTTATCCCCTCTACCAATGGGGGAAAAAACCACCCAGAAGTGAAGAGGGTGGGAAAAAAGTAGAGATGGGCCCCCATTTAAAACTCGTTTTTTCCAACCAAAAAAATTTAACTAGCGTCAGGAAAAGGGGAACCCCGTCCCCCAAAGTATACCCTCTGATTTAACTCCAAAATGAGGCCCCAATGGAAAAATCCAAAAAAGAGAGTCGAAAACCCTTTGAGAACTACGGACTTTCTTTTTGAGCAGAAGGTTTCCCCGAAAAGACTTGCCAGGGTTTACCCGTTTTGGAACTTGTTCGATGTGGGGGGCCGAGGAAGGTCCTTCATACAGGTTTGGGGCCCTCAGGGGGAGCCCTTAGAAACCCCCCCTCGGGGGAAAGATTGACCAAATTTTTTTATAACCCTTTGTCATGATGCCCAAGGATTTTTGGAAAAATACCATGACCGATCTGGGGCTTTTGGTTTTCAAAAAAAAAGAAGCCCAAACCCTCCGACGGGGATTTTTTTTGGGTTTTGGGATCCCAAGTGACAAGAAATTGGTGCAAAGAATGCCCTTTCCTGCAAGCTACGAGAGGGTTAACGACATAATCAAAAAGGCCCCCACTTCATTTTTAAAGTGGGGGGCCACCAACCACTAGACATTTTTTGCCCAAGAAACCTGTGAAGCAGAAACCCCTGTAAAAGGAAAATTTCATATGCCATACAAAAATAAAGATTTATTATAAACCCAAATTCGTAGTAACCAGTTTCCCGTAAGGATCTGACAGCAAAGATAAAGCTTTCCCAAATTCTGAAGGGGTTTTATGTTACCCTTTTTGGGCCCTAAAAGATCCTTACTGATCCGGGGGTGTGAAAAAAAGTCATTTTTCCCCTCAAAGGGTATATGAGATTAATAGTACCTTTTTAACGGCTTGCCCGAGCACGGAGACTTTCCCCCTCAGCTTTTAGCCCCGGGAGGGGCAAAGGAAAAAAGGGAAAAAATTATATCCCAAACTTGCTTAGAAGTAAACTTTTAAACAATGATCCCCGCTTTTAATTTTTTAAAAAAAAAAAAATTATTAATATTCCATTAAAAAAAAGGGGTATCACAAGGCAATTTTGGGAAAGGAGTGGAAAAAATAAATGCGCCCTCAAAAGGGTTTTAAAAAAATTTCCCAAATTTACTTCTGATTCACTGAATCTTTGGAAAAAAAGGGAAAAATTTTTCAAGCCCCAAAATTGTCCCTCTACATACGCGTTTCGGGTTTTTGGGCCCCCCCATCAGTGTAAGCGAGCGATATTGGCTTGCTGGGGGGAGGCCCAAAGGGTGGGTTTGAGGGGGGGGAACTCTCTCCTTATGGAGAAACAAACCCGTTTTTAAGGGGTTTTAGTTTTTTGTTTTGCCCTTTTTTGCCCACTACTCAGATCTTTCATATCACAAACATTTTGGGAAAAAAACTGGAAAAATCACTGCGCCCCCTATAGGTTGTAAAAAATTTCCCCAATTTCTTTTGATTCACTGAAAGTTTGAGAAGCAAAAAGAATTAAAAATTTTAACCCAAAATTTTTCAAACTACCTTTCCGGTTTTGGGGTTTTTGCCCCTCATCAGTTTTAGAGCAGAGCGATTTTTGGCTTGATGGTTTGGGGGCAATAGTGGGGGATGGGGGAGGGGAAAATCTCTCCTTTTGGGGAGCAACCCGTTAAGGTGTGTAGTTTTTGTTTTGCCTTTTAAGGCCCCCCTATCACATTTGCATTTTCACAAGGGATTATGGGGAAAAGGGGCTGGGAAAACTCACTGGCCCCCCTATAGGTTGGGAAAAAACCTCAATTTACCCTTTTGGTTTCCTGAATCTTTGAAAGCAAAAAAAAAAATTTTTCAAAACCAATATTGCTCAAACCCTACCCCTTTCGGGGTTTTGCCCCTCATCAGGGGTAAAGCAGAGCGAAAAATTGGGTTGAAATGGGGGAAAGGGATTAGTGGGTATGAAGGGGGGAACATCTTCCTTTTTGGGAAGCACCAAGTTAAAGGGGTGTTTGTGTTTTGTTTTGCCTTTTAGGCCCCCTAACCCGCAACTTGCATATCACAAGGCATTATGGGAAAGGAGCGGGGAAAACTTTACTGCGCCCCCTTTTAGGTTGTAACAAAACCTCAATTTACTTTTTTATTCCTGAATCTTTGAGAAGCAAAAAAGGGGGTAATTGTCAAAACCCAAAAAATTTTTCATTTTCCCTATGCGTTTTGGGTTTTGCCCCTCATCAGTGTAAAGGGAAGCGATATTGGGTTTTATGGTGGGGGGGCAAAGATTTTGGGGATGAGGGGGGGGAACCATCTTTCCCTTTTGGGGAGCAAACCCGTTAAGGTTTTGGGGTTGTGTTTTTTTTGCCTTTTTGCCCCCTACCCCCAGCATTGCATACACAAGGATTATGGGAAAGGAGCTCTCCATAAGATTTTCAAAAATTCATGAAAACCCGAAGTAAATTGAGGGGTTTGTTTTTCAACCTAAAAAGGGCCCCAGTTAGCTTTTCCCCAAATCCTTTTCCCCTAAGGGCCCTTTTTGTTGCAATTTCTGAGTAGTGGGCCCAAAAGGCAAAAAAAAAACACCAAAACACCCCTTTAAATGGGGCTCCATAAGGGAAATGGGTTTCCCCCCCTTTATTTCCCACTCATTTTCCTCCCACCAGTCAAACCCAAAAACCCCTTGTCTCCCCTTTAAAGGGGCCCAAAAACCCCCAAAAGCGTAAAGTAATAGGGAATTTTTGGCTTGACAATTTTTTTCCCCTTTTTGCTTCTCAAAGGGGTTCATAATCAGAAGTAAAATTTAGGGGTTTGTTACAAACCCATAGAGGGCGGGAGGGAGCTTTCCCGTCCTTTCCCCTAATCCCCTTTGGGTATGCAGATGCTTTAGTAGTGGGCCCAAAAAAGGGAAAAAAAAAACTACACACCTTAACTAGGGGCTCTCCATAAAAGGGGAGATGTTCCCCCCTCATACCCACTATTGCCTTCCCCCCAGTCAAGCCAATGTCGCTCTGCTTAAAACTGATAGGGGGAAAAACCCCCAAACGCATATGTGAAAGAGCAATATTGGTTGAAAAATTTTTTCCTTTTTTTCTTTCAAAGATTCAGTGAATCAAAGTAAAATTTAGGGTTTTTTTACAACCCAAAGAGGGCGCAAATGGCCCTTTTCCCCTCCTTTTTCCCAAAAAGCCTTGTGATTTGCAGATGCTGAATTTTTGGGGGTAAAAGGCAAAAAAAAACACTAAAACCCCCCCTTTAAAATGGTGCTTCCCTAAAGGGGAAATGTTCCCCCCCCCATAACCCCCTCCTTGCCTCCCCAAAATTTAAGCCCAATTTTCGCTCTGCTTTTACACTGAAGAGGGGCAAAAACCCCCCAAAAAGCGTTTTGTAGATGAAACAATATTGGTTGGGCAATTATTCCTTTTTGCTTCTCAAAAATTTAGTGAATCAGAAAATAAATTGAGGATTTGTTACAACCCATAGAGGGCCAGTGAGCTTTCCAGTCCTTTCCCTTAATGCCTTGTATATGCAGATCTGAGTTTGTGGGCTAAAAGGGAAAACAAATCAACACACCCTTTAAATGGTGCTCTCCATAAGGAGAGAGGTTTTCCCCCCCTCATACCCACCCCTTTTTTCCCCCCCCGTCCCAAGCCCAATATCGCTTCTCCCACACTGATGAGGGGCAAAAAAACCCCCAAACGCCGGGATTTTAATGAGCAATATTGGCTTGACAATTTTTTCCTTTTTTTCCTTTTTTTCTTAAAAAATTCAGTGAAAAAGAAGTAAATTGAGGGTTTTTTACAAAACCCAATAAGGGGGGCCAAATGAAACTTTCCAAACTCCTTTCCCATAAAGCCTTGTGATATGCAAAATGCTGATTTGTGGGCTAAAAGGCAAAAAAAAACACTACAAACTTAAGGGGGCCCCATAAAGAGATGGTTTTTCCCCCCTAAAACCCATCATTGCCCCCCCCAGTTTGCCAATATCGCTCCCGCCTACAAAGATGAGGGGCAAAACCCCGAAACGGGATGTAGTTTAGAAAAATTGGCTTTACAAATTTATCCTTTTTTGCTTCTCAAAAAATTTTATGAATCAGGAAATAAATTTAGGAAATTTGTTACAACCTATGGGGGGCGCAGTGAGTTTCCAGCTCCTTTCCCATTTAAAGCTTTGTGAAATGCGATGGGGTTTATTGGGGTAAAAGGAAAACAAAACCTTCACATCAACTGGTGCCAACCTAAGGAAGATTTTCCCCTCCCTCATTAAACCCCCTTCAATTTCCCCCCAAAACCCGTCCCAAACCCAAAACCCCCTGCTCTACCTGATGAGGGGGGAAAAACCCCCAAACGCGTATGTAGATGAGCGAATATTGGCTTTAAATAAATTCCCTTTTTCTTCTCAAAGGGTTCGTGAATCAGAAAATAAAATTTGGGGTTTGTTTCAACCTTTTAGGGGCGCAGTGACTTTCCCCTTTCCCTTTTTCCCTAAAGCCTTGTTAAAATGCAGATGCTGAGTTTGTGGGCAAAAAAGGGAAAAAAAAAAAACACAACACACCTTAAATGGTTTCTCCCAAAAAGGGGAGATGTTCCCCCCCTCATTAAAAATGTTTATAATACAGGGGAGGAAAAGTTGTAAAAACAGCAACCCCTTTCTACAGATTGCCCGAGGTTTGGGGCTAATATATATCCCTTTAAACATTGTGCCCATGGTTCACTGCAAAAAGAAACCCCCCCTTATAAAGGCATAGCCCCCAGAGTTAAACCCTTGGTTTTTTAGTACATATCCCAAAATGTTTTTTACCAAAATTTTTTTGCATTCAATATTGATTAAAAAAAAAAAAAAGAAAAGAGAAAGAACACTTAGTATTTTTGGGATAGCAGATCATGACGAAAATTTTTCGCCCGTGGGCTTTTCGGTACCTAAAAACCAAAAATCCCTTTTGCCCTCTCTTTGGGTAATAAAATTATATTTTAAATTGCCACCTCTAATGGGTTTGTTTCTTTTTTTAAAACCTTTTCACCCCTTTCATGGGGTAGTGTCGTGCCATGTTTTTTTTATGAAAAGTTTAGGCTACAGATGAAATTAAAAGATTTTTCCCCCATGTTTTGGGATTTAAAAATGTCATCTGTTTCGGATTTTTAAATGAGAATTGTACAGCCCTTTTTGTAAGTTGCATTTTTTTGCATGTAATCTGATATACAACATATTTTTTTTGGGTTGGGAATTGAAAATAGTTAAAGAATTTGGGTATTTTCTTTGTAACGAAGAAACAAAGGTATCAGTAGTTTTGCATATAAATTTTCAACATAAACAAAAAGTTGTGCCCAACCCATGGTTTTCCTTGGACAGAAAACCCAAATTTTTTTCCCTTTTTTTTTTTTTGGGCAGAAAGAAAAAAATTTGGGGAAAAGATGGGTCCCAATAGTAACCCCGTTTGGGTACCCAAAATTTTTTACCATCTCCCGATAAAAAGAAAAAAAATTTTGATGGCCCATGGGAATGGGTAAGTGTTTTTTTTATGATATCCAATTTTTTTTTTATTTCGGGAAAAAACCCGCGTAGAGAAAGTTTGTTTTGCACATTTTGTTTTGTGTTTTTAGTTTTTTTTTTTTTTTCTTTTTAATTAAATAATTTCCACGGATAAATTTTTTTTTCTTTATCTGGGTATAACCCAAACTAAAATGCTTTTTCTCTTTTCTTTTTTTTTTTTTTTTTAAAACATATATTTAATGCAAAATAGTGGAAAAAACTATTGATATGGTATGGAACCAATGGTTAAAATCTGCGGGAACCCACGCCCTTTTTAAGGGGGTTGGGCTTGTGCGTGGGAAACCCGGGGAAAAATGATTTAAGGGCTATGGGATTAGTGAAAGCGCATGCAATCTGTGCATGGTGCGTATTACAACTCTCCTAACCTGTATTATCACATTTTTAAAAGGAAAATTAATAAAAAAATTTTTTTTTTAAAAAGTATAAGCTGCGGATCAAACTGCTTAAAGCTACTTCAAAAAACTGGGGGTAAATCATTTTTATTTTGGAAAAAGGGGATTTGCCCTTTTAAAACCCCGTTTTTTCAAGGGAAATTTGTACCTTTTACAATTGCAAAAAGCTAAGGACCCCCATATCATTTCCCCAAGGAAAAGGCTTTTGTGGAAGATGAAACCCAAAACCCCTTTTAGAATGCTTAGAACTGTACCACCCCCAAAAGACAATGGCCAGGGTTTTCTACCTGAGTTGGTGTATATGAAAAACAAACTGTGCATTCCAAAGGGTCCCCTCCTTACTTTTTATGTTTTTTCCCCCAGGGGGAAAATACCCCCCTGACCCTTTTTTTGAATTGGGACGGGTTTTTGATGTCAAACCAAAACCGGAAACCCAAACTGATGGGTGAATGCCACAAGGCGGGGTGGTGATGCCCGAGAGATTTGGGGGTGCCCGTATGGAGGAAGCCCGGGGAAAAAAACCAAAAAATAGAAATACAAAATTGCATGCCGTGCGGAACCACTAATAAAAGGGGAAAAAAGTTTGGCTGAAAAAAAAACCACCGTATTGCAAGTTAGATTTTTAAAAAGGGGGACTGAACCCCACAGAAATTCCCCGGCCATTCCATATTCCCGGGACAGAAGTATATGAGATTGTTAAAAAAAGGAAAAGAACCCCAAGTTTTTCCCGTAAAACCCACTAAAGTTGAGGGCTAAAAAGATGACTCCAAAAAGGGCAACAAATAGGAAACTGTTTCCCGCCCAAAATAAAAATCATCATCAAAAAATGGGAGAAAGGCCCCTGTTTGTTTTCCTTTCGCTTATTTTTTGGGGGGCCCTTGGGGATTCTTTTTTTCTAGTGACCTGCCCCTGAACCCCCCTTTGCAGCAGAGTTGATACCACAAACGGAAGAAAAAGATTGTTTTAGACCACCCGCGGGTACTTTCAGAAACATTCACTTTTTTTACGATCGGAGAAGGGGTAAAAAGGTAAAATACCCCAAAATATTGTGATAAATTTTTCCATTTCCCGGGGTTTCCACTAGGAAATAATCCTATGGTCGCAAAACCCCATCCTGGACTTGATGGCAAAAAAAGACTGTTAGTCCTTTTGTATTCTTAATGCCTCATGGACCTATTTCCCAAAGCGCTGGGGCATTGTTCCTGGTTTTTTTCCCTTAACTTTCCCCCAAAGGGTTTTTATGCCCAAAGGGCTTTTGGAAATTTTCCCCTTGGTTTTTTTCCCTTTACATTTAAAAAAGAAGTTGGACATTTATTTATAGGATAGGATAAAACTGTAATAAATTTTACACTGTTTTTTTTTGGGATTTGTTATGCTTTTACCTCACTATTTAAAGAGGGAAAAAATTTTTTTATATTACCATCGTGCTTTGCAATTTTTTCCCCAACTAAACCTTTTTTGTAAATGAAACCCGATGCCGAGGACGGCTTTCTTTTAAGAGGGGGGGGTATGTAGTGTACAGGGGTGTACACCCTAAATTTTTTTTGTGCCTCATGTTGTGTCTAATATGGGGAAAAAAAAAAAATTTTTTTTGTGTGCAATTTAACGTGTCAGTGTAATGCTAAGTTTTTTCCCGGAATGCTGTGAAACCCTGAAGCAGAGTGGTGATTACCTAGGCATTTTGGCATCTGGGTTTTGGGGCCCAGGGGGTTAAAAATAAAGGTCCCCGGGTTTGGGAGGATTTCAGTTGGTCATTTGGGAGTTAGTTTTTTTAACAGTTGGGCCCAGTTAACCAAAAAAGGGGAGAAAAACCGGGCCACCCCTGCCCAGGTTTAACAGACATTTTTTTTGGGGAGGTAACATCTACCCGGGAAAGAAAGAATTTTTGGGTTGTTATACCCCCCTTGCCTCCTGTCTATTATCGGGTGAAACTAAAGGGATCCTCAATCCATCGGGGATGGGGTGGGCCCTTATCTACAGAGGGGCCCCGGGGGGACACACAATTTCATTTGACTGGGATTCGGGGAGAGGGGTCATTGACCCAAGGGGTTTTTTCTGATTCCCCAAAATTTGGAGCCCAGGAAAGGGAATTTTTTCCCCTAAAAGGGAGGCCCAATTTTGGTTTTCTACCTCTTTGGGGGTTTTTTTTCCCTTCCTCTGGATCAACACCTTGACAAACAGGCTGAACTAGAGGGAAACAAATTGTCTTTTTTTAGCCTTAAAAACTATGAAATATAAAAATTTATAAAAACACAGGGGGAACACCACCTATCCTGTAAAAAGCAGCCCCCTATGCCCCTGTAACGGTGTAAAGGGAAACAAGAAGGTTTGGGGTGTCTACCACCGTGTTTTTAAAACTACTACGTCCCATCCCTCCCCCTGTGCCCTGGCACATTACAATAATTCCCCGACTTTGGGAACCCCCACCATACCCAAGACAGGGCGGGCAGTGCACAGGGAATTGGAACCACCGGGGGAAGTTTAAAGTAAACAATTGCTCTGCCCTCTAAAAGGGGAAAAAAAATCAGAACAGAAATGTATTTATAAAAAACCCTTTGTCTAATTTTTAAAAAGAAAACCCTGTCCCCAATTTTTTTCCCCCTGGCTAAAGACAAAAAAAGGGCAAGTGTCAGCCCTCCCTTTTTTTCCAACCGCGTGCCCCCTTTTTCCCTGAAAGGGTTCTGAAGTTTTTGTGTATTTAATGCTCAAATCTGCATTTTTTCAGCCAAAGGGGTCATTCAAAGCCCTTTTCAGAGTGCCCATTTTTTTTTCAAACCCCGCCCATTTGAGGCAAACCCCGGGCCCCCCTAAAATTTAAAAACCCTTTACTTTGAATATTTTAGAAAAAAATGTGAATAACTGAATTTGGGCTGGGTCCCTTTTGGGGGGTTTTTTGGAGTAACACCTACTATGAAAAATTTGGGGGGAAAAGGGCTCAAAAAACTACAGCATCTTACGAATAAGGGACACAGCGCGGGAAAACAGAAAGGTTTGACACTAGTTTGTTGTCCTCAGAAAGGGGGAAGCACTCCCAATTGTGACATTTTTCCCTTTTAAACCCTAATCCAAAATTTTAAAGGGAATTTCCCCTTTAAAAGGTTCATCCTGCCCTGATTCTTTTTTTTTTTTGGGTGAAATCTGTTTTTTTCATTCATTTCCAAAAATTGTATGTTAATAGCTGGAAAATGTTTCGTTTTAAGGGAAAAAACTTTTTTTCCTGGAGGTTAAGTATCCTCAGTTTGAGGTTTTAATTTCCTCTCAGGGAGTTGGGTTTTTAAAAAGTTTCTTCCCTGCAGTTATTTTTCTCAAAAAAAATTTCTGCAGAGAGAGGAAAAATATTTGGAAATAGTGTTGACGATTTTTATCGACAAAGTTTTAAATCGGCAAGGTTTTTATGGGGGAACGGGAAAATTTTAGATCATGCGATAATTAAGGTTAAAATCTGTGCATCATCCCATTAAGATCGTTTCCATTTTCGACGCTTTCCCGTCATTTTGGGCCAGCAAATCCCGATTACAGAAAAGAGCCCGGGGGGAGATGTGTTTTGCGAGTCATGACTGGGGTGTGTATGGGGTTTCGTTTGGGTGGGAAAAATCCCCATGACCCCCCGTTTTAACATAGAATAGCCCTTCCTGTTTAGCCTTAGTGGCTTTCAGTGTCTCATAGGAATAGGGGCTTTCGCTTTTGCCTGTGGCCAAACAGCTCAGCGAAATTAGTCTATTTTTTGCACAGAGAAAACCCCTAAAAATTTTGCTTGATCCTTCCAATTTAGTTAAAGTAGAGATTTGAAAAATTTTTTGTAAATTTGCTAAGAATTTAAAGCAGAAACAACCCCTTTAAAGTCATGGGGGGAGCGGGGGGGGGGGGACCCCGTGGGCGAACACGACAAGCTTATAAAGAACACTGGATTAAAATTCACCCAAAACTTAGTTTTAACATTGACTGCAATATCTTTATTATTAACAGTTTGCTATTGAAATATTTCCCGGATATTTGGGGAGCCTGAACTTATATTGGATAAAAATTTATTTTTAGTAACTGCAGGCCCCTTTTTTAGGTGCAAAACTCCACTTTTTTATCAGTATAAAATTTTTAAATGGGTTCTTTTTA
>JAODAL010039364.1:0-38087 GCA_025379985.1 Phyllomedusa bahiana | reverse complement strand
GTTCACAGCTTTTTTTTCCAGCATTTTTTAATCTGGGGGTTTAGAAGGTTTAATGGTCATACTGTGGGGGCAGAACAGGTATAGTCAATGTTCCAGTTCACTAAAATGGTGGTTAAAAAATCCTTTTCCCAGCACTTTTTAATCTTGGTTCAGACAGGTTTAATGGTCATATTGTGGTACAGAACAGGTTTTGTCAATTCCAGTGAAACTAAAATGGTTGTTAAAGACTCCTTTTTCCGGCACTTTTGAATCTGGGGTCATGCAGGTTTGGGGTCATTGCTGGGGCCCCAGGAAGGCATAGTCAAATGTCCTGTTCAACTAAAATGGTGGTTGAAAAGACTCCTTTTTCCGGCACTTTTTAAATGTGGGGGTCATGCGGGTTTTGGGGGCTCATGCTGTGGCCCAGGACAGGTATAGTCAATGTCAGTGAACTAAAATGGTGGTTAAAGACTCCTTTTCCCAGCACTTTTTAATCTCTGGTTCAGACAGGTTTAATGGTCATATTGTGGTACAGAACAGGTATAGTCAATGTCCAGTGAAACTAAAATGGTTGTTCAAAGACTCCTTTTTCCGGCACTTTTGAATCTTGGGGTCATGCAGGTTTGGGGCTCATGCTGTGGCCCAGGACAGGCATAGTCAATGTCCTGTTCAACTAAAATGGTGGTTGAAAGACTCCTTTTTCCGGCACTTTTTAAATGTGGGGTCATGAGGTTTGGGCTCATGCTGTGCCAGGGACAGGTATAGGTCAATTCCAGTGAAACTAAAATGGTGGTTGAAAGACTCCTTTTTCCGGCACTTTTTAAATTGGGGGTCATGCAGGTTTGGGGCTCATGCTGTGGCCAGGACAGGTATAGTCAATGTCCAGTGAACTAAAATGGTGGTTGAAAGACTCCTTTTTCTGGCACTTTTTAATTGTGGGGGTCATGCAGGTTTTGGGCTATGCTGTGGCCAGGACAGATATAGTCAATGACCAGTTCAACTAAAATGGTGGTTGAAAGACTCCTTTTTCCGGCACTTTTTAATCTCTGGGTCAGACAGATTTAATGGTCATATTGTGGTACAGAACAGGTATAGTCAATGTCCAGTGAAACTAAAATGGTTGTTCAAAGACTCCTTTTTGGGGCACTTTTAAATCTTGGGGTCAGGGGTTTGGGGCTCATGTGTGGCCCAGGACGACTAGTCAAATGTCCAGTTCAACAAAATGGGGTTCAAAGATCCTTTTCCGGCACTTTTTAATCTGTGGGTCGACAGGTTTAATAGTCAACTTGGGTGAGAACGTATAGTCATGTCCGTTCAATAAAATGGGGTTCAAGACCCCTTTTTCCAGCCTTTTTAAATTGGGGGTCATGCGGGTTTTGGGGGGCTCTTTGTGTGGAGGATAGTTATTTTAAATGTCCATTTTCAAAAAAATGGTGGTTCAAAGATCCTTTTTTTTCCGGCATTTTTTAATCTGTGGGTCAGACGGGTTTAATGGTTTATATGGGGTCCAGGACGGGCATAGTCAATGTCCAGTTAAACTAAAATGGTGGTTAAAAAGACTCCTTTTCCGGCATTTTAAATCTGTGGGTCGACAGGTTTAATGGTCATCTGCGGCCCCAAAAAGGAAGTAAATGTCCAGTTCAACTAAATTGGTTTAAAGACCCTTTTCCGGATTTTTTTAATCTGGGGGTCAGACAGGTTAAGGTCAATCCGGTCCAGGACAGGATAGTCAATTCCAGTTCAACTAAAATGGTGGTTAAGACCCCCTTTTTCCGGCACTTTTTAATCTGTGGGTCAGACAGGTTTAATGGTCATACTGCGGTCCAGGACAGGCATAGTCAATGTCCAGTTCAAGTAAAATGGTGAATCAAATCATACTGCCTTCTGCCACTTTTTAATTCTTGGGTCATGCAGGTTTATGGGTCATGCTGTGGTACAATACAGAGATAGTGAATGGTCTGTGACTTTTTTTCTGTGACTTTTATAACCTAAGTGTGTTGCCCAAGATGTTGCACGTATCCATTTGACTGTTGTGGATGTTAATTCCAGCTTCTCCAGCCCTGTTTGGGTGTAAGAATGAAGGTGTTGTTGCTCTCCTATAGACTTTAATGGTCATCGATCATAATCTACTATCGACCATCGACTATCTTGTCGATGATGGTCGAATATCGACCATCGACCGATGTCGATGGCCAACGTAATCGCTCAACACTATCCAGCCATGTTCCATAAATATGGGGTAGTATCCATAAAAAAGTGGATGAACCTGCCATCCCAACCATACATCTATATACAGATAAGCGCCTGTGGGTGCCAAAGTGCAGGAAGTGACGAATGTGTGTCAGAATTTGGGCGGTTAACAATCAGGGATCTTGGTAGGCTTGTCTAAGAAGATGAGTTTTCAGAGCGCACTTATAACTGTGAGGGTTGTGAGTGTGCCTGATCACATAGGGTAACAATGAACGCAATAGTAGGTTTGTGGAGCAGGCACAGGTCGCAGCACAGTAAGGGGAAATCACAGCAGGATTCACCCCACGAGGCCAAACTTTCCGGTGTCATCTAGCGGCCGTGTGTTGACTACCATGCCAACAGTTCTCAAATGGTTGACTAGGTCATCCACTTTCTCCCAGGTGACATCTGACAACCCCGGCAAAGAGTCAGTGCATCCGTAAGACAAAACCTTTAGTTGTCATTGCCCGGGAACAGATCAGGGGCCCTCACCTGTCCTCAACCCGCCTCTCTCCCGTTTGGTTCCTACAGCCAGAGAACTACTATATGCTGTGGGCTCTACGCCACTATACAGTGAGGACAAACTATTTGAGAACAGTGGGCAGCAAAGAGGTGGGGAAGACATCCGCTGTTTCTTGCAGAAGTGGGCAAGTAGTGATTAGGAGAGTGGCATGGGGGTTTTGTTGCGAGCAGTCAGGCTCTGTACTGCGACACCGCTGAGGAGGACAGCGGTGACAGGCAAACACTAATCAATGTAGCCGATCGCACATGGAAGCCAGGTGAAGCAAGCAATGCTGGGACAAGGTATTCTGGTGCCCTAGTTAAACAAGGCATAAAGTGCCCTTCAAATGGAAAATTCGGCCGTCTCCATGCCTCCTTGTGCCCCCTTTTCTGCCTGAATGAAGTGGCACCCTAGGCGGTCACTTACCTTCGACTACCCATTGTCCCGGCCCTGGAAGCAAAGGCTTCATTATCATCATCGGGAGAAGAGAGAAGCAGCTTGCATGTCAGGCAGTGGCACAGCCAGCAAGTCGGTGGTGTTACCGGGAGTAAGCAGGGTGGCAGCAGTGCAAGGTTGGGAGCCAAACAGCCATGATTTAAACCACCCACTTTGCAGGTCCCAGAAAGTAGTGATGCAGGAGCTCACCGAGGCAGCCGCATTAACAGTCAGTGCGGAGCATTGGTGGCAAAATCACCTACTCGGCAGTGTGCCACTTTTCTGCCAAGACACAGGAGGAGGTGAACATGGCTATGGGAAGAATCTGTGGGCAGAAATTAAAGCATGACCAAGGACCTAACGTTGGCCCCACAGCCCTGCGTCAACATATGCAGCATCCAAAAAAGAAAGCACGGCAACCAGCGTTTCTGTTTCCGTATATAAGTAAAAAATTCCAACCTTTATTGCAGATAGATTAAATCAACATATTATTCAAAGGTTCCTCGCATCAGAGGCCGACGCGTTTCGGAGTTAAAGAAAATCTTATTCATGGCATAGAGCCGCATTAACAATGCTTTTTTTATGCAAGAAATTTATCATGTGATCCATAGGTGCAGCATCACATGTCATGAATTTAATGACACAAAAAAGTTATAAATACATTAAAAGAAGTTTTCTTATGCTACAAACTTAAATAAGAACCAATAAATTGGGGGTTCATCTGAAAAGAATCAGTATTAAACCCCATTAGATCATGTTTTTTGGGTTTGAGACCGTCAGGGTACGGCATTTAGTTTAAATATCCACCACCCTTCCCTGCAAGGAGCTACCTCTATGATCCCCGCCCTTGTGGGTTGGTAACCTTTCTATACTTGAATTTCAAAGTTGGTAAACATCCCTGCGTGTATTTCATAAAAGTGTTTTGAAACCATGGATACTCCTACACATAAAGGTTTTTGCGCATCTGACAGATGCCTATGAATACGTACTTTTAAAGCTGTGCTTGTGCATCCTACATATTGTAAATCGCATGCTTTGCAAGTAATAAGGTACACTACAAAGTGTGTGTTGCAGCATATGTAGCATCACCATACAATGGCCTGGGAGAAATGTGTCTTATGTGGTGGTCCATCCTGCCGCAGCAGAAGCACCCAGTGGCACGCCTCCCATTTCAGGCAGTCAAGGTTTCGCCACCTCTGCCAAAGGGAGTTGTCTGTCTTTCACATGATCTACCGGTCCAGATGCTCCTCCTCCTCACCACTCATGGTGCCAGCAGTCGTTCACCGAGACGATTGCCAAGAGACAGCAGTATGCATCTAGCCATCCCAAAGTGCAGAATAAGACCATGCTCCTGTCCAAGTTGGTGGTACTGCTGTCCCTCCCTTCTCAAGTGGTGGAATCTGCACCATTCAGAGAACTGTCCAGGAAATTTTGCATTTAGCCATACATACACCGCCAAGCACACCCTCCATGAGCTGAACAGAACAGAGAAACTATGAACAAAGAAAAACAGAGAGAAATCTATAAACAGAGCAAACCAGGTAGAAATCTATGAACAGAGCAAAACAGGGAGAAATTTATGAACAGAGTAAGGTCATTAATGATTTCTTGATTATCCAAGTGGACAGGGATACTCCACTGTGTAATTTTTATGTCATCCAGTGGCAGTTCATGCGTGACATCTGCCGTTTGCACAGATCCTTTGAGGAGGCCATGTTGTTTGTCAGTCGCCAGGACAACCGGATAAATAACGTCATTCCACTGCTTCATGTCTTGTAACAGATGCTGAAAAATCTGTCTGGTTAGGGGACTGGAGACGTGGCGACTACATCTCGCGGCCACATGAGTCCTGTGGGGGCTTAACTAGAGGAAAAGAAGGAAGACAATGGAGCACAAGCAGTTTCTGGTGAAATCAGTGTTTTTTCTACTCAGGTGAAAGGAGAGGAGCAAGAGCAGCCGGAGGATGAGGAAGACGAGGAATATGACCCAGACACACCATGGTAGTATACAGTGAAGATTGAGGCAGGGAGTCCCTCAGAGTCACTTGTGCAGATGGCCCGCTGCATGCTGATTTTCCTGGCTAGTGACAGCCGAATTTTCACCATCCGGCAGAGTGATGACTTTTGGCTCTCCACCATGTTGGACCCTCACTACCAGTCCCAAATGGGGGCATTTTTACTCCCAAGGACGACAAATAGGTATAGGAGGACTTTCCTATGTAGACAGTTGGCTGCTGCCTATCTGTGCCATTGTCTAACAGGTCTGACCTGTTTCTTCACCCCCCCCCCCTAGTGATTTAGGTACCCACCAGCAGCAGCACCTGGAGAAGGGCCCTGAACCCTGGATTCTTCTGGCTACCTGCCACAGCTACTATGCTACTCCTGCCACCCGCCTGATGCCACCCACCTGCTGCCAGCTGCTCCTTCAAACACCCACCATCTTTACCAGGGAATGGTATTGACACCCACCTCCCAACTCTTCACTGGTCCATTATGTAGCCTTCTGATGCTGCTGGGCCCCCTCACCACTCAGGTCTCCTCATGCTGCTGCTGTCATCTCCAGGCTATGTCACAATGTCACTCTCTGGCTTGATGTTGCTGTTACTGCAACCTCCTCATTATGTCGCATAGCTGCCGCCTCCTCAAAATTATGACATTGTGCCCCTTCTTTAGCCTGCTGCCCGCCCCGTTGCTGCTGCACTTTTACAATCTGTGGCCTAATCATGCTGCTGCCCCCTCCACAATCTGTCATTTGCCACTCTGTGGCCTACCTATGCTGCTGCCAACTGACCACTCTCTCAGTCGACCACCCTGTGGTTTCATAATGCTGTTTCCACCCTCCACCACTCTATGATATTTCCCCTTCTTTTAATTTGTTAGAAGGAACGAAAAGGAAAAACACAACCGATTGTGTCTTCGGAGAAGTCATAAGGCTAGTATGACATGGTCCTTTGTTTGCATCAGGATTGTCAGATGAGTAGGTAGCCAAAAGCAGGAGTGGATACAAAACACAGAACACATGCAAATATTCCATTTACTTATTATTTTTGGGATCAACTCCTGTTCCTTTTTGGCTTTAGCAATGATGACCAATTGAAAGCAGACACTGAAGGAAGGAAGGGCAAAATGATTAGTGATTCAATGCAAAATTATGAGACCCCTCTCACTCTTTTGAGGGTGGGTCTCACATGTATCAGCGTTTAAACAGAATCACCACAATAATGAAAAAAATTAACTGTTTGCCACAGATAGTAATATCCCAAGAGACTGAACTGGCTGGATTTTAGATGAATGTAGGGCTAAAATACACAAACACTGGATTTGACACAGAATCACCTCAAAAAGTGGATAAATTAAAGGGGTTGTCTCACTACATTGATTCATGCTACCACAGTCCTGTTTTCTTGGTTTCACTTTGAATTCAGGGGCGTGTTTACTGGCTTCTACTAAGCTGCAGTAGAAGCCAGGTCTGTAGCTATAGTGACCTGCACTGGCAGCCTACCAGGAGAAATCAAACAGGTCTGTATCTATAGTGACAAGGAGCTGATTCAGGGCCCCTACAAGAGGGGATAATTTCAGATAGGTAGGACACTGTTTAATGGACACATATTGCAAAGTGACTTGTTTTTTCAAGATCTTTAACATAAAAAGCAATCATTGTAGTGAGAAAACCCCTTTAACTTGGCCACAGATTTAAATTCCCCTACCGGTCTGAAGTTGATGGTTTTCAGGTGGGTATGTGGCAGAATTACACACACCCTGTATTTTACTCAAATTCCCCCACAAAACAAGAGGAGAAATTAACCCTTGGGTATAAAATACCCTACACAGTGAACCAGATGGAATTCAGGCGTGTTTGGGGCAGAAAAATACACACTCTATATTTGACTCCAAATTAACCCACAAACAAGAGGATAAATTAAAACCCCTTTGGGGATAAAAATTTCCCCACAGAATTTAATGAGATGGAATTCAGGCGTATATGGGCAAAAAAAAAAAACATACCCTTTTTTTTGTTTCTAATTACCCACAAACAAAGGATAAATTAAACACTTAGGTTAAATACCTCCAGTAAACCCAGTGGAATTCAGGCGTTTTGGGGAGAAAAATCACCCCCCGTATTTGACCCCTAATTACCCCACAAACAAGGGTAAATTAAAACCCTTTAGGTATAAAAAACCTACACATTAAACCAGATGGAATTCGGCGGGTTTGGGGCAGAAAATCCCACCCCCCCTTTTTTGATTCCCAAATTACCCCACAAACAAGGAAAAATTAATCTTGATTATAAACTACCTACACTGTAAAACAGAGGGAAATTTCGGCGTATATGGGGAGAAAAAACACAAACCCGTTTTTGGGACCCAATTATCCACAAACAAGGGATAAATTACCCCTTTGGGGTTAAAAAAACCCCCTTTACACAGTGAACCAGATTGAATTCGGCGTACTGGGAAAGAAAAAACACACCCTGTATTTGACTCCTATTTTCCCCACAAAAAAGGGAAAAATTTAAACCCCTTTGGGGTATAAAGCCCCCCTCACAGTAAACCAGTGGAATTCGGGGGTTTGTAGGGGGCGGGAAATACACCCCCTGGACTTTAGGAAGAATACCCCAAAAATTAAAAACAAAAAAAATAAAAAACGATACAGGTGTTTATATGACACCATTGTGAAGGTTTTCTTTCCCCAGCGTTAAAAAATTTTTTGTTTTGTTAAGGTGCAATATAGTGCTGCAGCAGAAGATGCTTGTGGCAGGAGACCCATGACAAAGTGTGAGTTTAAACATGGAATCCGTATTTTGGGCTGTGAGCACAGAACCCCCGCCGGTCGCTGATTGGCTTCTGCTGCACAGTCATTGAGGGGTTCCTTTCTTTCCCCCCAGAGTTCTTTTGTCCCATTCCCATGTGCTGGGGCCTTTTAGAAAAAAAGATGTTTCGTTCCGTAAAGTACCAAAAATTCCCTTCGGCGAATCGAAGTTTTCCTAAATTTCTAAAGTTTCTTTGTTAAAAATCAATTCTCCCTTTTAAAAAAAATATAAAATACAATGACAAAATTATTACATTGCATAGCCATCATGAACAAATGATTTTAATAACCTTCGCTTTATATTCAGTTCCGCTGATGCTAAAAAACAATTGCTACAAAAAATATATTCCCTGATTTCAAGTCATGCATTGTGCCCCAAAATCCAAGTTTAAGCAAATATGGACTACTGGTTTTGGAGGAAAAATATATTAAAAAATTAATTTGATTTGCCTCCTGTTAATTTTTCTAATGCTCTTGTCAAATTTTAAAAATTATGTATGATGTTGTGTTATTGTATCATAAATGATTGGTTTCTAAAAAACTGCTTCCTTTTCTATATTTTGTATTCCCTTGCAAGTTTTGGTATAAAAACCCCTTATTCCCCTGTAATAAAGTTGTTCCTGATTCTGCAGAGCTTTTGTGCCCCAAAGTTGTCTTCATTTAATGATCGTGGGAGACTGAGAAGTTTATAAAGAAAATTCTCATGGGTTACTATCCCTGATGAAACCTCCTTTTATTTGGGGGAAATGCGTCAGAAGCTGTTGGGGGATTTTTTGCCCGGGCACGAAATTCCCCGATAATTTTTAAAATTGAAATTTATGTGTAACCCTTTAATTTTAAAAAATTTTTTCTTACTATATTTGTTGTTGCATCAATCTTATATACCCACTTGTGTGGATTTCATTCATAGTGATTAGGGTTTTAACGGGATAAAAAGTCCGGGTTTCCCGGGGGGAGCCCTTGTTTGGGCAGTCCCCCAAAAATTTTCGTGGATGGGGGGCAGTTTTAGTTTTTAGGGGGTGTTTTAGGGTTTTATTAGGTATTATTTTTTTTTTTTGCCAATATATTTATTATATAAAAACGGGTGATTGTCTTCTGAAGTCCATTTTACAGTTTTCCCTCCATAGCACTGTTGCCCTATCATTCTATGAATCATTTTGGGTTTTAAGAGGTAAAAATAAAATTTTTTTCCTGCCCCAAAAGCGTTTGCTTTTTTTTGAAATTTCCCCCTTTAAGTGTTTTACCTTGGTGATCTGATCTTGAAATAAATTTGTTGAAAGAAGAATAAGTAAACCCTTTTGAATTATGGGAATTTTAAATTTAAAAAAACACACAAAATTTATGGGTGCAAAAATTTTTTTATTTTGGGACACATAAAAAAAACTTTTCTCCCGTGAAAAGGGAAAAAAAAAATAAAAACCCCTTTTTAATTAATAAATTTTGTTTTCCCCTTTTGCAGTAATCACCTCCACAAAATGTTTCCTGATACACAACCTTATCGAGGAATTTCATTTTTTTTGCACCCCTTTTTGGGTTTTAACTTTTCCCCTGTAAAGATTTTCGGGTGGCCCTGGGCTCTGAAGCACAAAACAGCCAAAAAAAGGATGCTTTTCCCCATCATGATGAAAATTTTTATTTTTAGGTTTTGGTTTTTGTTTTCATGTTCTTTCTCCTCCAAAAATGGTTTTCCCTTTTGTACAAAAAAATTAAAATTTGTATTAATTTTGTCCATGGAACTTTTTCCAAAAAAAAAAGTAAACTGTAAAACTTTTGAAGCATCCCTAAGGGGGGCTGAAATTTTTTTTAAAATTTTTGGGGGAAATACAGAAAATTTTCTTTTTTGTGCCCTTTCCAAAAAGGCCCCCATTTGTTCAGTTTTCTTAAATTTGTGGACCCCTTTTTTAAAATTTAAATGACTTTTTGAAACCCTTTTTCTTGTAATTTTTAGCTAACCCGGGAAACCCCAATATTTTTAAAAAAAAAAAATTTTGGGAAATAGCTTCTGGGTTTTTCCTTTGAAAAAACATTTTTTTATTAATATTTTTCAAAGAAACACCAAAACAAAATATTATCATATCGAAAAATTGATACTTTTTGGAAAATTTTGGTTTTAAAAAATTTTTGGAGTCAGAAGAGAAAAATATAGGGTATAGTTAAACTCAACAATCCTCAAGTTGAGCATAAATTTGCAGTCAGTACATATACAAATAATAGCATTAAAAAATTTATAATATAAAAAAAGGCTGTCAAATTGTAACAGAAAAAAGTGAATTTCTAAAAATTTTTTAAAAAGGGGAAGAAATCAGGCAATATCTTTTAGAGGCTAAAGTAAATTTGATGAAAAGTTTCGAGAGTACTAGCTCTTTTCTTCAGAATGGTGTTATAATTAAACTGATCATTCACAGCTTTTTTAGATAAAAGACATGGATTTTAAAAGATCAAAAAATTTTGAAAAATAAAAAAAACAATTTACTGAAGTAGAGAATTTTTTTACAACACAAAAAATTAACAATCGGAAGTTGGGGGCGTGACTAGGAGCATTAGTTCTTGCTGTTATTGTTTGCTTCAGGGGGTGTTTTTTCCCTCACCGTCCTGCGTATTGTGACATGAAAAATGACAAATATTAAATCCAAATTGCGGCTTGAAATTTTGCATTAAAGTTTTCTACCTTCCTTTTTTCCTTTTGCATCTTAAAAAAACCTTCCAATCTTCAAAATTGGTCTTCTTCGGAGAAATTTTTGGGGAAAATTTGGTGGTTTCCAAAAGAAAGAAAAAGGGGGGGCGGGAAAAATGTCTTTGAAATTTTTGTCCTGATGTAGCAAGGTAGAGTTTTCCTTTACAAACCGTCCAGGATCTCCCGCGTGGGTTGGCAAGAATGCAGGCATCCACACCACGACAGAGTACCTTCCCCCAGTACAGGGGGTTTCAAAAAATTAGGGAGACATTTTTTGCATTTTTCCAATTTATATCTCATTTTGTGTGACACGTCCACCACATGCTTCTATGTGGGGTAAACAGGGCAGAGACTCGGTTTATGAACTCTCACAGATTCACTATCAATAACAGCAGAACAGACCTCCCAGTGGCCACATATTTCTCTGGATAAGACACTCTATTGAAGATTTGCAGGTATAAGTTTTTGCGATATAATGATCTTGAACAAAAACAGATGTTTAATTCCACTGCATATTTATGTAATTCCAAATTTCATCCCTTTGTTACCACCTGCAGTGGGGAAAAAAAGTTTTTTTCAGGTTTTCCCACATACAAAGAATGGAGAGATCTGTAATTTTTATTGTAGGTACACTTCAACTGTGAGGGACAGAATCTAAAAAAAATCCAGAAAATCACATTGTATGATTTCAAAATAATGAATTTTCATTTTATTGGATTAAATAAGTATTTAATCACCTACCAACCAACAAAGAATTCTGGCTCCCACAGACCTGTTAGTTTTTCTTTAGAAGGCCCTCCTACTCTGCACTCAGTATCTGTATTAAATACACCTGTTTGAACACGTTACCTGTCTAAAAGACATCTGTCCATACACTCAATCATACTCCAACCTCTACACCATGACCAAGACTAAAGAGCTGTCTAAAGACACCAGGGACAAATTTGTGGACCTGCACAATGTACCACAAGATTTTGGTCAACAACCTCCTACCCTCAGGACAAGCATTAAAGATGGGTCATGGCTGAATATTCCACTATGACAATGACCAGAAACCACAGCCAGGGCAACTAAGCAGTAGTTCCATCAGAAGCAGTTCAAGGTCCTGGAGTGGTCTAGCCAGTCTCCAGACCTGAACCCAATCAAAAATCTTTGAAGCTCAATGAAGCCCAGCAACAGTATCGAAATCTGAAAGCTCTGGAGATGATCTGTATGGAGGAAAGGGACAAAATCTGTGCTGCAGTGTGTGCAAACATGGTCAAGAACTACAGGAAATATCTGACCTCTTTAACTGCAAACAAAGGTTTCTGTACCAAATATTAAGTTCTGTTTTTCTTTTGTATCAAATACTTATTTCATGCAATAAAATGCAAATTAATTATTTAAAAATCATACAATGATTTTCTAGATTTTTTCTTTAGATTCTGACTCTTTTAGTTGACATGTGTCTATGATAAAAATTTCAGACCTCTCTATTCTTTGTAGGGGGGAAAACTTGTAAAATTGCCAGTGTATCAAATACTTATTTCCCCCACTGTATATAGTTACATAGTTAGTATGGTTGAAAAAAGACATACACTATTGTTCAAAAGTTTGCGGTCACTTAGAAATGTCCTTATTTTTGAAAGAAAAGCACAGTTTTTTTCAATGAAGCTAACATTAAATGAATCAGAAATACACTCTATACCAGTGATGGCGAACCTTTTTGAGACCGAGTGCCGAATCTGCATCTGAAAAATACCTTAGTTACCGTAAAGTGCCGCCGACGTCGGCACAAAGCAGGGAAGTAACGTTGGGAAGCAGGGCCGCACAACTAATACGAGGGATGTGACAGCCGCTTAGCCCATCCCTCTGCCATACTTCCACTATACAGTTGACCATATAGTGGTAGTTTTGCAGTGTACACAGGGGCTCAGCAGACCGTTGACTGAATAATACCACAACACCACCAACCACCACCACCACAAAGTGACTGAAAAATACCAAAACCCCACCCCCCCAAAAACATATGACTGAATTACCACAACCCCACCACATAGTGAAAATAAAAACAACAACACACCACCACCACCCCCAAAAGGGGGAAAAATAAAAACACCCCCCAAATAGTGACTGAATAATCCAAAAACAAAACCCCACTGTGACTGAAAATACCACTCACCACCCACCCATAGTGATAAAAATAATCCCACAACACCACACCAATTGGACTGAAAAATCCCACATCCCCCACCACCACCACATAGGACTGAATAATCCCACAACACCCCACCAATAGTGACTGAATAATCCCACAACCCCCCCCCAAACCCACCCCACTAGGAGAATAATCCCACAACCCACCACCCCACATATGACAATAATACACAAACCACCCCCCACCACCAAATGTTGACTGAATAATCCCCGAACAACACCACCATATAGTGACTAAATACCAGAACACCACCACATAGGATAAATAATCCCCACAAAACCCCACCACCCCCACCCCCAACCACATAGTGACTAAATAATACCACAACACCACCCACCAATAGTGATAAATAATCCAAAAACCCCCACACCACCACATAGTGATGAATAATCCCACAACAACACCCAAAGTGACTGAATAATACAAACCCCCCCACCCCACCCCCCACCAATAGTGATAAATAATATAGTAAAACCCCCCCACAAAGGACTGAAAAAACCCACACATATAAACCACACAAAATGACTGAATATACGACAATTCGTCCCCACATAGTACTGAAAAATACCGCCCAACCATTTACTAAATAAAAAACCATTTAATTTGCACAAAATTAAGAGAACATTTAGACACATTTAGTGACTCACATGTGACTTTTTTTCCCAGTAAGGTTCACATTCCGGTTTTTTTTCCCCCAATCGGTTACACTTATGTGTTTCTCCTGCCCAACTCTCATCCTGCAGTTTTGCACAAATTTTAAAAATTATTTTCCAGCAACTCCTTATTAAATTTTTAAAAGCCCCCTAGTTGTGGGGTATGGGTTCCTAAATTAGGGGTATATAAAATGGCCCTCAGGCAGAAAAAGGTATAAAATTTTAAATGCCCAAGGCAGTTTACAGATAGAAGCTCTCCAACCAGCCCAATAAAGATAGTGGCTCTAAAAAAAGTACGATATAGCACCTCCAAGAAAAAGGAGGAACTTTTTTGGGAAAAAACTCCCAAAGAGAAAGGGAAATAAAAAACAACAGCAGAAAAAGCAGCAGGCGGGTCAGAAGGAATGGTAGATAGAACGCGTATACCCCCCCAACCCAGTATAAGATAGCCTCCCCCCACCCATAAAGATAGCTCCCCCCCCATCACCCATATACAGTATTTTCCCCAAGGGGTAAAACAGATACCCCCCCAAAAACCCCCATTATAGATAACCCCTTCCCGCGATAAGTCAGCTCCCCCAAACGTATATATCAGCCCACCGTATATGCCGCTTCCCCCCACGCAGTATATACCACCCTTCCCCCAGCAGATATAGCCATACCCACCAGTATATAGATCCCCCACAGCTTATATAGCCAGCCCCCCAAAAGAGTATAAACCACTACCCAACATTTTAAATAGATGGCTAAACAAGCCTGTTTTAACCAGCTCTCCCCCGCCGTATATAGAAATTTCCCCCCCAGTTGTATTACCCACCCCCTCGCCCCCAGCCGTATATAGAGTTTCTCCACCACCCTTTAAGCCTCCCCGCCGTATATAGCACTTCCCCAGTTATATAGCAGTCTCCCCCACCTGTAGTGCAGCTCTCCCGCGCCTGTAAAAAAGACTCCCCCAACCCTGTATATAGCAGTCTCCCCATGTATATACAGCCTCCCGACCCGTATTAGCAGCCCCCCAGCGTATATAGCGCTCCCCCACTTTTATACAGCCCCCCAAGTGATATAGCAGCTTTCCCCCCCTTTATTACAGTTTCCCCCACCCTGTTATGACCCCCCCCCCAGCCGTTAATAGATTTCCCCCCCGCTGTATATGCACTCTCCCCAGCTGTATATAGCGCCCCCCCAAAATGTATATAGCACTCCCCCCCAGCCTTATATGCACCCCCCCGTGTATATAAGCTCTCCCCCAGCCTTATTGGCGCCCCCCCAACGTTAAGCCCCCCCCCCGCTGTATATAGCAGTTTCCCCCCCCACCCTGTATAAAAGCGCTCTCCCCATCTGTTATAGCGCCCCCCCCACCTGTAAAATAGCCACTCCCCCCCACCCGTAATGCAGCCCCCCCAGCTGTATTGCAGCTTCCCAGCCTTTATGCAGCCCCCCCCCATGTTATAGCAGTTCCCCAGCCTGTAAAAGCAGCTCCCCCAGCCGTATATAGCAGTCCCCGGCCTGTATATAGAGCTCTCCCCCACCTGTATATTGCAGCCCCCCCCCCAGCCTGTATATAGCAGCTTCCCCCAGCTTAAAAAACCCCAAGTCTCCCCCCCCCCGTATATGGCTCTCCCCAGCTGTATATAGCCAGCTCCCCCCCCGTATTTTGCAACCCCCAGCCTGTATTAGCGTTTCCCCCCCAGCTGTATAAGCAGCTCCCCAGCTGTAATAGATCTCTCACCACCCCCCTGTATATAGAAATCTCTCCCCCCTGTATATAGAGCTCCCCCCCTTAAAGCACTCCCCCACCCGTCTATAGCAGTTTCCCCCCAACCTGTATATAGCCATTTCCCCCACTTTATATCCCCAGCTCCCCCCCAGCCTGTTATGACTCCCCCCCAGCCTGTATTAGCAGCTCCGCCCTGTATATAGCGCTCCCCCCCACCCTTATAAGCAGTTTTCCCCCAGCCTGTATAAGAGCCCCCCCAGCCTGTATTACAGCCCCCCCAGCCGTACATAGCAGCCCCCCCCTGTTATAGCCCCCCCCCACCCTGATATACAGCCCCCCCAGCCTGTATTAGCCTCTCCCACCCTGTATAAGCGCTCTCCCCAGCCTGTTTTACCCAGCTTTCCCCCCCCTGTAATACGCTCCCCAGCCATATAGCACCTCCCCCACCTGTTATAGCACTCCCCGCTGTATATAGCATCTTCAAACCAGCCTGTATATAGATCTCCCCCAGCCTTAAAGCAGCTCCCCCAGCTGTTAAGCACCCCCCCACCCTTCTAAGCCTCTCCTACACCCTGTATATCCCAGCCCCCCCCCCCCAGTGTATATGCCAGCTCCCCCCCGCCTGTTTTTAAGCAGTTCCCCCACCCTGTATATAGACTCTCCCCCACCGATATAGCCACTCTCCCCCAGCCGTAAAAGAGCCCCCCCAACGAAATATGCCCCCCCGACAGCCTATTCTTGGCTGAAGAGAAGGGTTTTTTCCCATGCGAGAAATTGCCAAGAAACAAAGATTTCCTACAACGGGGGTTTATTCCCTTCAAGGGGCAAAAAACGCTTAACCGGGTAGAAAGGAAGGGGAGGCCCGGCACAACTGAGCTAAAGAAAAAGTAATTAGATTTTTAAGTTGAGAAATCAATCCCCTCAAGTGCGCTTTTTAAATAGTACCCGCAAAAACACAGTGTCAATGTCTACGGTGAAGGGGGGACTCCGGGATCGGGCCTTTGGGGGCGAGGGGAAAGAAAAACCCATATCTGAGCGGCTAAAAAAAGGAAAAAAAATTGAGCGAAAACACAGACAGGGGAAAAGGGAAGAGGGAAAAAATTTTAAGTGCAGAAAAAGTTTGAGGGTTTGGTTTACACAGAAAAACTTTGTGAGACACAGAACAACTGAAAAATGCTGGAAGAGGCCTGACGTCTTGAAAGGTAGGGGAAAGTATGGCCCGGGGGGTTTTGGGGGGTAAATGGGGATTGTAAAAGGTAAAGGGGATTTTATAAGGAAGTCTATCACTCCATTTTGCAACGCCCATGACACCTTTGGGACAGCGTTTGATTGGAGTAAAATTTCACCCTGAAAGAGGCCCCCAAAGCAACTCCAAATTGTGCAAGAACTATTTGGGGAAGAAGCAGGCAGCTGGTATTTATCTGTAAATGGAGTGGCCAGCACAGTCCACAAGATCTCAACCCAGTGACTGTTATTGGGAGCAGTTTGGGCCCTTTAAATGGTAACGCAAAAAGTGCCCATTAAGCCAAGCCAACTTGTGAGGCTTCTGGAAGCATGGGGTGAAATTTATCCAGATTACCTCAGCAAATTGACAGCTAGAATGCCAAAGGTTTGTAATGCTATAATTGCTGAAAGGGGGAGCATTCTTTGATAAAAGCAAAGTTTGAAGAAAGAAAATTATTATTTCAAATAAAAATCATTATTTCTAACCTTGTCAATGTCTGGACTATATTTCTATTCATTTTGCAACTCATTTGATAGATAAAAGTTTGAGTTTTCAGGGAAAACACAAAGTTGTCTGGGTGACCCCAAACTTTTGAACGGTAGTGTATGTCCATCCAGTTCAACCAAGGCTGGAGAAAATGGGGATGAAGGGAGGGAAATAAAGAGGGTTTTTTTTGTTGTTTTTTTTTAAGCTTAGTTTCCCATACGGATGACGGCTTTGAAACCCATAAGGCAACAAACACTCTGCTCTAAGGAATATTTCATTTCTGATCCCAGAGTTGCCATCATACTGGATCCAGATATTTTATACAGCTACGTATATATAATTTCAGGTTTTTATCTAAGTCTTTTTGAAACCCTGTAGTCATCCAAGTAGTTAATGCGGATTACAGAGTAAAACAAAACAAAGGAACAAGTAGTCTGTCCATTGGGTGAACAACCAATTACACCCCACAGACAGACCCAAAATAACAGTAACAAAGAGTGACATGTGAGAAGGGAAAGGGAGGTCTCTACAGAAGGGAAATACATCAACAAGGAAATGACGATCAAATTGTTAAGGTAAGTAATACTTAGAGGACAAACAACTAGACCAAAGATTTTGTGTTTTAAAGCACAAATAAGGTGGATTGCATAATCTCAGTTCACATGCACAACTGTAATTAACACATCTCTTAATTTCGCAAAAGAGGAAAAATGGGGTCTTCCCATAAAGGAAACCCGCGGGCGAGTGGCCACAAGAATATGAAAGATTACTGTATGGAGTGAGGGAGGTATGTCAGACAGGCCAATGTCCAGGACTGCTAATTGGGGAGATAATGTAAGGTGTAGGCCTGTAACCTCAAATAGAAGTGCGGCTATTGCAGCCCACAGTTTTTTTTTAATTTTGGAACAACCCCATCAAGCATGCAGAATTGTGCCCTGTTGCCCACAGCCTTTCCAGCAAACATCAGAAGAGCCTTTACATATGTGAGCAATCCTAGTGGGGGGAGAAACCCAACCAGAGAATTTTGTGAAAATTCCTATGGTTAAGTTTTTGAAAATTTTTGGAGAAGAACAAGCTAGCATCCAACTATCTAAGGACAGTGTTAGATAATTTTTTCCCCCCACTTAATCATAGCAGAATTTAACAGGGTACAATGGGGTGTCAGGAAAAGGCTATTAAATTACCTTCGTTCCATCTTCTTAAAAAAAGGGGGAGAAATCAGATGGGGGCCTCGAGGGCATCGGGCCACTGACCCTTTTGTAAGATGAAATTCCAAATTTTTATGAAAAAAAAAATGGTACCAGCCTATCCTGGGTTAGCCAAAGGTTCTTCTTCGCAAGGAAGGGTTTTTTTAAAACCCCTTTTTTCCCTTCTTAATTTTCTCTAGGAGATTATTAACATCTGCCTGACGTTTCCTGTTCTCTCTACTTGCGAGTTGAATGAGTATTCCACGAATATAGGCTTTGTGGGTGCACCATAGAATACCAGTGGAAGAAGCGGAGGGAGCATTAATCATAAAAAAATCCTTAATGTGGGAGGACAGATAATTAACATTGACCGGGTTTTTTAATACATAGTTATTAAGACACCACAAAGGGACACTGGAAGTTTGGAGACCTGAAGAAAAACCAATCTACGGGGGTGGCAACCCTGTAATACTGCCCCATGTCTGTGGAGATCAAAAGTTCTAGCCAATTTTTTTTTTTTTTTTTTAATTTTTGAAAAAAAATAGACAAGGTGACATTTTTAGATAAGAAGAAAAATGTGTATATATTTAAGGTGTGAGGTACCCCCGACATCATTAAATCTTCTTTAGAAAAAATGAAGATCCTTTCGCAGGGGCCCATTCTAGGTCCAATCTGGCGATCTGCATTAACAACTGTGTTAAAATCCCTGCATGTAATTAAACCTCCTCTTCTTATGGTTTTTGCTTTTTTTTTATAACCTTTCAAAAAAAGGAGTTTGTCTAGTGTTAGGGGATAATGGTGGAAGGGGAAATAAGGCCTTTTGAATTAATTTAAAACCCAAAATTATTTTAAATTTTTTTTGGGGTAAAATTTTAAAGAAGGAAAAGGGTTTTAAAGGAGATAGAATTTTAATAAATTTTAAAAGCAACCCAGGCACGTTTGGGAAGAAGCGGGGGAAAAAAAAGGTGGGGTTTAATAGTTTATTACTTTACCCCTAAATTGGGCCCTCTTTGATAAAAAGGGTTTCCTGGATGCGGGCCCCCAATCGCCCCCCAATTTTGAGAACTTTCCCCCCCCCACAAGGGGGGAGTGCCAAAAGGGGAAAAAATTTAGTTTTTTTAACTTTTAAAAGATAAAAATTTTAAATAAACCATATGGATCCGAAAAAGTAGAGAAATGGTTGGAAAGCCAAAACCCCCCGGAAAAACGAAGGGAGATTGTAGGAGAAATAGATACTTTTTGCCCATCATTTGGGGGAACAAAAAATTTAAAAACCATTAAAAATGAAAAAAAACCCAATTTAAAAAATAAAGGATTTTTTCATTTTTTTAGGGGAAAAAAATTGGAAAAGTCCTCCCTTCCCCTAAAAGGAAAAAAGAAAGCAAAAGTCCCGGAAAAACATTGAGCAAACATAGGAACACCAAATAGCACTCCAACAAGATAATAAAGCCCAAAAAGGATTCAGAAAGTTTCAGTCCAGAGGCCTGGTTCTTGATCTCGTGGCTCTATCGACCCAGAGTGGAGTAAACATCTCGGGTCTAAGCTGTTTTTTTCCAGACAGGGCTTGAATCAAAAGAGGCAAGAAGATTGCATCTTTTCAACATTGAACGGGCCCCCTGGGAGAGATTTTTCCAAATAAAATTGTGCCCCATCTTTTTTTTCCCTTTTTTTTAAATTTTCAGGTAAAGTTGTTTAAATATATGTAAAATTTTTTTCTTGGGTTTTGTACACCTGTGGGCGGGACTCCATGGGAATGCATCCCCTTTTTTCAACGTCTTTTTGGGGCGGGTATCGTCGGGGGGCGTGGCCGGGGGGCCCTCACCCGGCCTAAAATGTTGCCCGCTCTGTCAGGGGGCGGGGTTTTCGGGGGGGGGGCCGGGTTTTGGGGCACGTGGGGCCGGGTGCCCCCCGGATGTGAACCCTCCCCCCGTCCCGCACCCCGGCCCGGGAAGGTGGTTGTCCCTTGTTTTCTCCACACAGGTAGTTTTTTTAAAGTGAAAGTTTTTAAAAAGAGATTTTATGTGGTACGTTTTTTGTGCTACGTTAAAAGGGTTCGGGGGAAACCCGAAACACTTTTAAAGCGTCTGCCCTGGCCATCCCCCGGGCCTTTTTTTTTTTTTTACATGATTTTAATCATTAAAAAAAAAACATAGTTTTTCTCCCTAAACCGGAGTGTTTGAAAATTCCTTCTTTGGTGTACTTCACTTTTCCCTTTTAGTCAGAGTGCACCCTTTTGCAGCCCAGGATACTACTTTGGGGTTTGGGTGAGCCCGGTTTAACTTTGTTGCCTTTATTTCCCCATTAAAAATTCCTTCTGCTGAGGAGAGGTCTGGAAAAATAGAAATCGCCTGGAAGCGGTCAGGGAGGGATTCAGTTTTTCGAAGAGCACGAAGGAAGTCCTCTTTCACATTATAGAAGTGGATTCTGGCGATAGGGGTTTTCTAGGGACCTGGGGAGGCAAAGTTTTTTGGTTTCGTATCCAGGGATTTGTCTAAAATGGGTCGAGAGGGAAAGGTTGGCAGGTCTAGAGTCATCGGGTCAGCGGGGTAGGCACAGGGTCAGGGGGAAGGGTTTCTGGGATACCCCCGGATCCTCACAAATTGCGCTAGACCTTCTTCTAAATCCAGAGTTTTGGGAAGCCGGGGTTATTGCATTTAAAAATCTCTAATTGGTGTCATTCAAATATTGTAAAATTTTAAAAAAGCCCCGCTTTTTTGTTTTCTAAAAAGTTCATTTGGGGGGACACCAGTGAGTGAAAATCTTGTTTTAGGTCGTCCATCATCTGTTTGATGTTGGTTTGTAACGAAGAATGAAAAGTGGAGAACAGATGTTGGAGGGATGTAATTTAAAAGGGGTTGAAAATCGGTTTTTTCAGGAAAACAGTTGGGCTCTGAAGATGGAGTGGGAGGACTGGGTGGTAAAAACTTTACCCCCCTTTGGCTTGAGAAGAGGAGAAAAACTCAGGGAGTTTTGTTGGCCTGTTTCTTTGGTTCTTTTTGGACATACCTCCCATAGCACATGGGGAGAGAGTATTCAATGAAGAAATGCAGAAAGGACAAACACTGGATAACTATGGTAAAGATAATTAAATTTCCTTTTTTTTGTTTGTTTTTTGTTTTGTTTACCTCTCTCACACCCTAAACGTGCAGGTGAGAAATCCACTGGAAAAGTACAGTGGCGAGGAACACCACCTAATTAAAGTCCCGCAACAGGGAGTCTTTGAGACTAGTACACAGTAGATGATAAGACTGTGATAAAAACAACAGGGTTAGGGTTAAATGCAGAGATATTAGAATGAGTCCTCTTCTATAGCTGAACACCTCTCCTGAGGGAGGAAATGGAAATGAGGCCCAGTAGAGGGGTTTCACCTTGTGACAGGCACTGGAAGGGTACACAAAGGGTTAATTCTGGGCCATTCAGGAATGTCAGGCTGCAGGCAGACTGTAGAGTACAAGAACAGCTCAGGCTGTCTCAAGCTGGGACGAGGTTGCTACCCTGAGTAATGCACAGGGCTCCCCTGTCTTGTACCACTCATTGGATGTGGCAATAGCAGCAGGGAGCAGATGCACAGTAACGAGGGCTTTAGTACCTGCAGAGGCAGCCAGACGATGTGAGTCCTGCCGCAACTGCCGGCACCGCTGCAGGGCCGCTCCGAGTTCTGGCGCTGTGCGTCCGATGCAATCCGCCGAGGAGGCACTCCTGATGTTGGGCTAGGAGAGCAGATGATGCTCCGGCATCCCACGAAGCAGGACGCACCACAAGGTAATGGCGGCAGTCGCTGCAAGTAGCTGTATCTCTGACTAGAGAGCACAGGGGTCCAGGTGTGCTCTAAATGATCGCGACCAGTAGCTGGACACAGTAGAAACCTTCAGCAGGTGCTATCTTGTCCCCAGGGGTTTATTTGGGCCGAGTTCAGGAGTCCACTCTCATCCTCAGTCAGGCCACGCCCCCTCATCTGTTCCTTCTGTGACCAGCTCCTCAGGCAGACTATGCCACAGATTCACAGTTCTCATAGTGAAGACTAGTCTGGACTTTGTCACAAATAATTAAAGTTTTTCATTTTATAATACAGTACTGATCTCACTTACTGGTTTTAAAAGCTTTGTCCATTATAGGACTATAAAAAGCTTTACCATATGTAACACAATGCTCAAATATTGTACAATTTCTCCAAATAATACTCTAGAGAACAAATCATTTTCTAAGTGCAAGAAGAAAATCATGTCAACTTGAAATGATTCATTTTCTATTGTTTGAAGTCACAATATGAGGTTAATGCTTTATTGAGTCTGCACAATCACATCTGTTCATGTAAGAAGCCTACAAGTATAAATGAAGAGTCTCAATAAAAATCTAAACCTGCTCTTAATCGTCAAGAGACAAAAGTGAAATGTGTCATCCTGCTGGGAAAACTAAATAGATATCTAGAAAGTGAAGAGGCAAGAAGTATGTTGTCTAAAACATAAAAGAAAGGAAAGCATGGCTTGCAGAAGATGTAAAGGAATGTTCTTTAATAATTATTATTACATCTGTTCATAAGAACATTTCTATGATAAAGTCTAAAAAACACAAAAGGACAATCAAGCAAACAATATAATCTACATCCACTTTTACAAGGTCTTCAAGTGGAATAAGAATACTTTAGTTATTATTATTTATTTAGTGATACATCTGTTTTCCATGAAAACTTTTTACGCTTAAGCAGTTATGTGCTCTTAAGAACACTTATTATGTATACATCTGTTCTCAGCGCAAAAGAGTCTGAGGGGTATAAGCTATACACACACTAGAGTGATCTGCTCTGTTCTCAACATTTGGTACTATCGGGTTACTAGCTGAAAATGCAAGTGCTCTAGACAATGTGCTGATTATTAATAATATTGTTAAATACCCCCCTTTTCTAGTTCAAGTAAATGTAGTAGTTGTAGTTTAGTAGTTGTAATATCTCCATATACATATAAGAACAATCTGTTCAAGTGTCATAAACTGAAAAAGCCTAGAAGACTCTCTAACACATTGGGCCTCAATTATCAAAACTGTCTAACAGTAAAACTGTCTCTGTTGGCCATAGAAACCAATCAAAGCTCAGCTTTCATATTTCCAGAGCTGTTAAAATAATTATATCTGAGCTCTGATTATTTTCTGAGGGCAAAAAAGACAAAAGATAAAGGAGGCCTATTGAAATTAAATTACCCAAATTAATGGTCTATTTTTTACTTCAAGGATCACCTTTTAAGGTTGCCCTAGTTAAAATTGTTTAGATCACCCTAAAACTAAAAGTTTGAATGCGTTGTGTTAAATATTTTCAGTCTCTCTGTCTGCTCAAAGTGAATCAAAATATTGGGCTTCATTGATCAAAACTGTATTTGTTGCCCATAGCAAGCAATCAGAGATCAGCTATTATATTTCCAGAGCAGTTTAAAAATGAAATCTGAGCTCTGATTGGTTTCTATAGGCAACAAAGACACTTTTACTGTTAGACGGTTTTGATAAATGAGGTCTATTATTTACAATCAGAGTCTGAAAACTAGTCCGTTCGTGTCCTGCTTATAGAGATGTACTTATAGAGCTGGTTTTAGACATATGTCAGGACCAAATTAACGATAAAGGTATTTACTTTATATGTTCCTTATTTAAAGCTTACAATTGTTGACAAGTCTGACCTGGGAGAAGGAGAGTGTTTGACGGCCACTGTGATAGTGGTAGACTTACAATGCACTGGTTGACCTGAAAGGCACTTGTGTGACAAGGACAGATCTTTATCCCCTGGAAGTAAACAATTAAGTTTTCGTTTCAATGACAGCAAGTGGATACTTTGAAAATGGCAGGGAAAGAAGTCAACTGGAAAATTGTATATTGCATATTCTCATTGTACCATTAAGAACTTATATTTGCTGGACTTACTGGACTTGCTGGACTTACTGTTCATAGGAAGGTTTTCCTACAAAATGCAGAGGTGAAAGTGTGAAAACATTTCTATAATGTTGATGAAAGTTTGTATGGCCTCATCAAAAGTAATGTTTGCTATGGTCACCTAAACCCAGTTACGATTGTGGACCCATTGAGTTCTCACTGTGCTTTGAGGGTTTACTCATTAAAGGGGAATTCTGGGAGTTAAGAAGCATGATATAATATAGGAGATAAAAATCATACATCATGCACGTGACCAATGTTGGCCAGTAATTGACTACACCTTTCACATGAATGCTGAACGTTCAGTGTTACAGGCGGTATGAACAGACCAGCCGCCTGGATTGAACGGGAGCATCCGGGAGTTAAGTATAATTTTTATCTACAATTTTTTATCATGCCCTGATGGACCACTGTGCTTTTTTAACTACTGGAACACCTCTTTAAGGATAACTCTCTACTACATAATAATAATTTTGCCAGGACGTGCCTTATCTGCTAAGAAGCAAATGTAAACAAAGCCATGCTGAGCTAAGAGAGTGAGATACACAGCCAGAGCACAGAGCCATGCATAAGGGATCGTGTGAAATGTTCACTCAAATAATCAAACTACAACTAGTGGATTCTGTATACAAACGACAACAGCTTTCTCCACAGCCTCTTGAAAGCTTCTTCATGTTCCTTGTCATCAGATAAAGCAGGGTTCTACTCAGTAATCAAAATGCAACTAGTGGTTTCTGTTTTACAAAAACAACATATTTCTACCCGATGCCTTGAAAGCTTCTTCAGCTCCCTTTATCATATAAGAAGTGTGCTCTGCGCAAGCCCGGCCAGCAGCTCTTGCAGGTCGTATTTTAATAGAAGCTTTTAAGTAACTAAGGGCAGGTAAGGCATCTGTTGCTCTTCAGGGTGCAATTTTTGTAATCACATAGATTTAGAAAAATGATTAAATACCTATTTTGGAGGATCCCACGTCAACATTACATTTGTGGCAAAAACCCCCTTTTAAACCTCTTCACCCCCTTGGCCGTATCCATAGTCCAGGGGTTTGGGGGTTCACGCACCGGAGTATGGATACGTCTGAGGATCGCGCGAACTCTAAGGCAGTTTTTCGCGCGTCGGCGGGGGGGTGTCAGCTGTAATTACAGCTGACACCCGCAGCGTTGGCCCCGACCCCAGATCCGCTCCGGGGGGGGGGGGGGGGGGGGTTAACCCCTTAATTATCGCACGATTGGGTCGCAATAATTAAGAGAGACGGGGAGGGTCGCTCCCTGCGTTCTGTCGGCCGGGCAGCAGCGCAGGATCGGGCATCCGTGCACTCCTCCCCCCTACGAACCCGGGGAGAGAATGCCTTCCGGGTTTCTGTGATCCGACGCCCCGGCATTGTACTCAGTTTCATAGGAACCAGTCATAGCAACAACTATGCCGTTCCTATTGAAGAGAGATCAAAAGATTCTCATTCAAATCCTATGGGGAAAAAGTTAAAAAAAAATTTAAAAAAAGTAAAAAAAAAGGGAAAAAACATGTAAAACAAAAAACACAAAAAAATAAAAAAAATACGTCACCCCCCTTTTCCCCCTTTAAAACGCCAAACCCCCCAAAAATTTTTAAAAAATAAATAAGTACCCATATTTGGTATCGCGCGGGTAACGACTGTCTAAAATCGTCTGTTTTATTAAACCCCGTAGGGTGAACGCCGTAAAAAAAAACAAAAAAAAAAAAATCACGAATTTAAAAGTTTTTGTTCACCCCGCAGCCATAAAATGGAAAAAAAAAGCGATAAAAAAATCCCCTATAAACCCAAAAGTTGTCCCAATTTAAAAACGTCAGTTCTCCGCAAAAAAAAGTCCTTTTACAGCTTGTATACGGAAAAAATAAATTTTTAAACTCTCAGAAATAGGTCATAAAAAATTGTTTTACACACTAAAAACGCTTTTTTTTTTTTTAAGTGTTTTCAGTTAAAAAAAATAATAAAATAGGGAATCGCCATAATCGAAACCCCCCAAAGAGAAAAGTAACTTTCAGGATATGCATGGGAGCGCTTTTAAAAAATAAAAAAAAAAAAAACACTACTAGGATTGCAGTTTTTCTTCACCCGGGGCCTCCAAAAAATTTTAAAAAGCATCAAAAAAGCCTTGTCCCCCAAAAAGATAAAATAAAAACGTCAACTATCTTGCAAAAAACAAGTCCTACACACTCCAAGCACAAAAAAATTTAAAAAATTTAGGGGCTCTCGGACTATGGCGATGAAAAAAAAACGAATTTTCCGGGTTGAAAAAAAGTGTTTTTTTGTTAAAAGAAAAAACAAAAAAAAGATAAAATTTTGGGTTCTGTAATCGATTGCCCTGCTGAGTAAAGCTCCATGTCATTTTATCCCGTACGTGACCGCTATAAAAAAAAAAAATAAAAAACACTACCAAGATTGCTGATTTTGTTCAAACATCTAAAAAAACCCTTTAAATAAAAAGTGAACATAGAAAATATGCCCACATAAGGTACAATAAAAACTTCAACTTCCCTCAAAAAAAAAGCCCTACACAGTTTTTCACACAGAAAAATAAAAAAAAAATTTTATGGCTGTCAGAATAGGAACATAAAAACGCAATTTTTTATAGAGATTTCCCTTTTGTAAAAGAAATAAAACAGAAAAAACATATAAAATCTATACATTTTAATTTGCCCCAACCCCCCATAGTAAAGTTTCACTCTTTTTCCATGACGGCGAATGCTTAAAATTGAAACTCAAAAAAAAAGACCGAAATGCGTTTTCCCCCCCATTTTCTTCCCCAATGCAAAAAAAAAAATTGGAACACCTGTGCACCCAAATGCCAGTACCCCCAGATAAAATCCCTGAGGGGGTGTTTTAATCAAAATGGGGCGATTCGGAGGTTTCGCCTGTTTGCTATTTTTGGAGGTTTGAAAAATGCGACAGGGCCCCACCAAAACCTGCGTTCCAAAGCCAAAAGCGCTCCCTCTTTATACCCCTGCATGCGCCCAAACAGCAGTTTTACCCCAATTAGGGTTTTCCCGAACTTGGAAAAAAAAATTTGCTTAACAAAGTTTTATGTTTTTTTTTCCGGATTCCCCTTGTATTATGAAAAAATTTTAGGCAAAAATTTGCAAATTTTAAAAAAAAAATTTTTTTAAATTTTCACAGCCTTATGCTAAAAAATTTGGGGAATCCGTGTGGGGTCTTTTTACTCAATGCACCCCTGGAATATTCATTAAGGGGTGTATTTTCCAAATATGCGGTCTATTTGGGGTGTTTTTTTTAATTTTTGCCCCCTTGGGGTTCCCCCAAAACCTGAAATGGCGCCAAATTTAAATCGTTTGAAAATGGCCCCTAGAATATATATGCCCCCCTATTCTGGGGTTATGGTGAGCCAAATAATGCACTGGGGCCAATATGGTATCTCAAAAAAACGGCGACCTGGGGGGAATTGATATTAATTGTTTTCCCTTTGTCACATTTACTGTACCCAGTGAATAATGGATAATATTGAAATCTGAAAAAAAGGGAAATTTTAAAAATTTACTCCCTTTGCTTTAATTTCTGTGAAATATTAAAGGTTATCAAACTTCCTAAATAGTTTTTGTAAATACTTAAGGGTTATTTTTCCAGATGGTGTCACTTATGGGGGGTATTAAAATGCAGGCCCCTTTTTAAAGCCACGTCAGAACTGGGTGGTCCCCAAAAAAAAAATATAATTTCAAATTTTCTTGAAAATGTGAGAAATTATACTAAATTTCAAGCCCCTAATTCGTAAAAAAAAAAAAAACATTTTAAAAAATGATGCCAACCTATGTGGCATTGGTTTGAAAGCTGTTAAAAATTTTTGTGGGGAATAATTATCTGTCTTGCACGCAGAAATTTTGCAAATTTCAAAAACGCTTTTTTTCCAAATTTTTTATGAAATTTTGGGTATTTTTACAAAAAAAACAAGGATTGTTTGGGTAAAAAATTTTTACTAACTTAAAGCACTTTTTGTCACAGAAAACAATCTCTGAATCACAGGGTAGGGAAAAATGTCAAAAAGTTATTCTACATAAAGGACATATGCCAATTTTTAAAAATAGGGCTGTGTAGAGGGCCAAAAAAAAGGCGGGTCCTTAAGGGGGTTTAAAAAAAAAAAAAAATGTTGTGATTTAGCACCATGGACAGCAACACAATTATAATTATTTATAGGTTCCAAATTTGTTGGTTTCTTACCTGTACATAAGAAAACACAAATTATGACATGGTACCACAAAATTTCCTCATATTTTACAAATTTTGAATGATTTTACTTTCATACTATTTTAAATAACCCTCAAAATTTAAAATTGACTGTACTTTCATCTTCACAGGACATTTGAGTGTATGACTACAGGTCTGGTCCCCAAAAAGAAAGCTATATTCTTCATTTTTATATGCTTATTTTATTCCCTCTCTCAACATCTATTCTTTCTTCTTACTATCCAGGGGCATAGCTCTAGGGGGTGCAGAAGTAGTCGCTCAAAAACTTCTGACCTAGTATTTATTGGGGATAGTAACCATATATAATAGGGCCTTACCACTGACTTTACATTGAGGTCAAGGAGCTTCATTTGCATTTACCCTGTTTTTTGTGGGTTTTTTTGGGCTCCCGCTTCCCCCTACTCCAAAACATTTTTATAAAGTGAAAATTTTGATCGAAGTCCCAATGGGGATAGGAACCAATGTGAATGATGACAATCCTTATACCAAATTCCAGTTTGCACAACACTGGGGTATGTCACTGATGGGTGGGTGCTTGTTTCAGAGGGGCTGATCACTATCTCCATATATCAGGAATTTATATACAAAAGAAATTGCAGACTACACCTACAGTATTTTTCTGCAGGTTTAATCTCTTATTCCTCACGCCATTCTAGTTCATCATTTCATTCTGAAAAAACTGTACCCAAAATGTTTTCCACGCTACCCAAAATGAAAAACGGGAAAATACTAAACACATACTTACCTGAACCCTCTGACTGATATTTGAAACATCTGTTGAACCTTCTTGTCTGTTCTGTGCTGATATACAAATAAAACAATTTCAATATTTCATGCATGTTCCAGACTGTTGGGTGCAGTTTATCTCATATAGACAATCTATGTACAATGCTGTACAATGTAATGCCACTATTTAAATGAATGAAATAAATAATTCATTTTGTACCTTTGTTGCTATCCAATCCTCATAGTCTCTAACCATCTTGCTCTGTCACATCCATTTCAAGACCCTTTGTTCTGCCTTCAGGATGAAATACATAAATAATTTTTTCCTGGGTGTTATGAAAAAATGCAAAATAAAGTTCATCACTACTTTGTTTTTTACCCAGTAAAATTATTACTTTCTGACCAGATCCTAAATTTTCCTTTTTTCCTGCCTTAGTTTAAAAAAATTTTGAAAAATAAAAAAAATAGCAATTATGGTTATTATAATTTTCTTATTAAATGATTTTGGCTTTTGGGAAATCAACATTATGGTTGATGATTAATTGGAACTACCTGGCTAATTATGTTAACAATCACATGGATCCCATTACATCAGAAGATTATTATAAGGCACACTATTATGTCTTTTTCTGCAATCTATACGTGATGAAAATCTTCTAACTTTAATTCCAATGTGTGTTCAGAACACAGAAAATATAATGTTTTTAATTGTGCAGAGTAGAGGCATCCCAACAGACAAGATTGCCTCAGGCAGCCTGGATATACCAGCTTCACCATTGCCTCCAGGTTACAGGGAAATCTCTTAATTGTGCCTCAGAGCCCTGTTGACTTCACAATTATATTGAAACGCATACAGTAATCTTTACAGATTGCTTGTGTAAATATGATAATATTAACAATCCAAAAATTATACATGTTTTACCAGCAAACTCTAATCAGAGAAAAAAAATTTTTTAAAAATTTTTACCTTACCCTATAAATCACCCCCCAAAACTGTCACACCAAAAAAAACCCCGAGTTGATTTTTGATAATAGACATGTAGAAAGAGCCTTGTTACATCCAAAGAGGGTGTCTATTCAAATCCACTTTAACTCATCCTATTGCATGTTTTACTTAGCATTTAAATTCTCTGTTAGTTGATTTTATTGCTTTCAGATTTAGTAAACTTGAACAGTTCATCGCCTCTTTAAGAGTTTATGACACTGTGGAGAAGATTATGAGCAAGCAAAGCCAATGTGCAAATTAGCTGCCTTATGACGGTTTTAATTATTTTGTGGAATTTAATTAATCCCCCGAAAAAGCATGTGCAGGCAAACAAATTTTTAAGGGACAGTGGGTGCAATTTATCGTTTGTATGCAAGCTTTATGCTGCCTCAGCAGAAAGTGGTCGCTATCTTTGTGTTGGTGTTAAGAAAATTTAGTCAGATTAATAAAGTGTTCAGTATTTGGGTAATTTTTCATTTTGAGATGTGGAGAGAAAAAAAGGGAAAAACCCAAAACATTGAAACCCGAGCAAGAGGCAACATTTTGTGTTTATCCTCAATAAACCAATGACTACTCTAAAGGCAAAGAACCAGTTAATGAGCATTATATTGCTTTAAGGAAAGTTTAAACTAAAGGGAGATTTTCAAGTTGGTGTTACTTAGGGGAAAACTTTTACTAACATTTAAAAAAGTACCCTTATCAAATATGATAGGGGAGATTTTCCAGTCAAAGTTTACACATTCTATTGATTGGCTTACTTATTGCCACTTCTTGAAATAAAAATGTTAGCACATTTTTGGTACATGACATCACACATTTAGCCATGCCTTTTTCTGTGAATCCATGTCCTTTTTAACTAGGCTAAGAACCTTTTGTTGGACAAAACCTTTGTTGGACAAGGCCCAGAAGTGTCTAAAAACTTTCTAAAACACAGAATAAATGTGATGTTCATCATTTGTGCCTCTATTTTGCCACAGGGATTCTGGCACAGTTGCCAAAATAAATGTACCCCACAAAGTGCCATTAATTAGCTTGCTTTTGTAAACAAGTTATATCAGAGCTTTAGTTAGCCTTTAGGAGGTCACATTTACTAAACATGATTTAATTTTTTAGATCAATATTTTTTGTCTTGGGTTTGTTTTTTTTGTTTAATCACAGCCTCTTAATTTCTTTTAGATCTATATTTGCACCTGTTAATTCACATCACTAGTTATATTCCTCCTTTTTCTATGTGCAGGCACAGATATGTTATCTGTATAACATGATGGATCTCTCCTTGTCATTGCAGTATACTTAGATGCAAAGACACTCATCTTGTTTGATCTACATTGATCTTCACCTGGATTTGCTTCTGTCCTTGTATCTTTGTTTCTTCTTTTATCTGACTTTGCACTTTTGTGTTTGAACTTGACTTTTACCTGATCTTGACCTAGGATCTTCTCTTATGTACAAGACTTTTATGACATCTGCCCAGGCTTCTTTTATACCTTTGGTGAATGTTATCTATAGTAAACTTTTATGTTGCCCCTAGCCTCTGTAAAATCTACAGCTTTTTGCATGTGTTTCAATAAAAATAAGAGGATTTGTTAAAAGTCATACTGGATATAAACAGTTTATGTCTTGGTGGCATAAAGCGTCCATGGTTTCTGGTTCAAGGAATCAGATAAAATGTTGTGAAAGGACAACTAAAGTGAAAGTAAACATTTTTATAAAAGCAAACATTATGTATGTAAGGCTACGTTCACACGGCTTAAAAGGAGACGTATCTCGCCCCGTATTTCGCACCATACTGCGCTAAATACGGGTCGAGATATGTCCCAGTCAAAACAGAAACCCCACGGGTTCTCATAGAGAAACTTTGGATTCGTCCCCCTTTTAATTTTGTTTTGGGGGCCCCAATTTTACAGCGATGGGGGAGATAAGGGGACTTGCCCAATTTATTCACGGTGTATAGGGTGCGGGGAAATAAATGCATGTCTTTTGGGCCCAGGGGGCGCCGGCCCCTCGCTCTGCCCCTGCTCCGGGGGGACAGGGCGAAATTGTGGGCAAAAATACCCCCGCAATTATTCCCGTGTGAACTTTTAGCCTAAAGGGTAAACTTTTTCTAAGAATATGGAAAATGTATTGGCTTATATGTTTAAAAAAATTAAAAAGGCCCTTATTTAAAAAGAAAATGGGCCCTTTACTCGCCATGTACTTTGGAGGTCAATTTAGATGCTAAAATTTTACCCCCCACACATTTAAAAATATTGTAGAACCTACAGATGAACAGATACTTGCAGCTCTATTTAGAAACAATAATTAGATCACCATTTAAAAAAAAATCAGAAAAAAAAGCTGGCCACATTTATAAAAAATTGTCTGGGGAAATACTTTAAAAAAAACCCCTTGCTGGTTTAGTTAATGGAAAACCGGGTTGCAGCTATAATATTTATAGAGAAGATTAAGAAATGACAGCTGAACTCTGATCATTTGGTTTTGGTCGCAAGGTAAGTTTTTTTCTGAAAACAATATTAAAGAATCTCCCTAATGGTATCCAACAAAGGGTATACATTACCGTTACTCTGGATTAGTTTTACTTTGCTCCTCCTGTTTCTTATATGCATGTAGCAAACTTTAAACCCTTGAAGGTAATTTTATAGATTTCGGGTTATCTGTTCTAAGTTTAAAAACAAAACCCACTAAAAAAGTTTGAAAAAGTTGAAAAAAAATTTTTCTGTCCCATCATGGTGAATTATCTTTTCAAGTTTATCTTTATACACCCTGAATAGCCCCAGTTTTTCCCCCCACTCCCACTTTTCTCTAAGGTGTCATGAGGAAAATTTCTCTAACCCTCTAGGGTTCTTTTTTATAAAAAAGCTATTTTATATGTTCTTGGGGTTTTCCAATAATAGGGTTGGGGTTGAGCGATTTTATCGCCCAAATTTAAATGGAAAGGGTTTTTATGGTGATCAAAATTTTCCAGATCATGCGTTTAATTAAGGTTAAAAATCTGTGAATTTTCTATTAAGATCGCGCCCTTTTTTTGGCGTTCCTGTAATTTTGGCGGCCAGCAAATGAGATTACAGAATAAGCAAGGTGAGAGTTGTGTGCGAAGTCATGGGCTGGGATGTGTTTTTGGTTGCGTTTTGGCTGGGAAAAAAAACACATGGGCCTCGTTTTTACATAGAAAAGCGTTTCCTGTTTGCCCCAGTGTCTCTCAGGTCTATAGGGGTAGGGAACCCGCGTTCTGCCTGTGGGCCCCAAAAAGCTCAGGAAAAAATTTGTTATTTCTGCACCCGAGAAACCTCTTTTCTATTAGCTGTGATCCTTCCCAAAAAAGTTAGATTAGGGATTTGAAAATTTTTTGGGTTGTTTTTTTAGAGAAATTTTTTTAAAACAGAATCTTTCCACTGTAAATTCAGGGGGTTTGGGGGAAGCGGGGGAAAGGGGGGGCCCGGGGGAAAGAACACAGGGGCAAGCTCTATTTTATAAAGGGAAAACTGGATAAAAATTCACCAAGATTAGTGTAGAAAATTTTTAGTGGAAAATCTTTATTATTAACCGTTTGCTATTTGGGAAAAAAATTTCTGGATTTGGGCAGCCTGAACTTAATTTTTGGGTAAACATCCTTTTTAGTAAATGCAGGGCTCTTTGTTAAACGGGAAAAAATCCACTTTTTTTTTATCAGTTTAATTTCAATAGGTGTTCAATTTTACCCATTTCACCCGTGGGCTGTTGTTTTAAACCACCTTGCCCCTTAAAAATTCCAAAAACCCGCAATTTTGTAGTTTAGCACAGGTTTTTTGTTGCCAAAAATTTCCGTGTTTTGGGAGAAAAACACACCGTTACGTGTTTTTTTACTTTTGGCAACCCGCACTTTTTTCATTGCGCAGCATCTACGGGAAAACTTTTAAAAAAGCAATTTTATTCACCCAGGTGAATTGAAAGGTGCAAAAAAAACCGTTTTTTTAAACAAAACATAACAGTTACTGTTTTTTTACTTTTGCGCCCCCCAGCCCCTGTTTTTTTGACGGGGAAGCATCTTCGGGAAAAACTTAAAAAAGCAATTCTATATTCCCCCCACGGTCCAATTGAAAGGTGCAAAAAATACAGTTTATTTTTATCAAAACATAAAAAGTTAGTTTTTTTTTTGGGCTTTTGCGCACCCAGCCCCTGTTCATTGAGCGAGAAACTCGTTAAAACTTAAAAAGCAATTCTATATTCACCACAGGTGAATTGAAAGGTGCAAAAAAATACCGTTTTTTTATATCAAAAAATAACAGTTAGTGTTTTTTTTTACTTTTGGCACCCCGCACTGTTCATTGACGCCAAGGGATTACTTTAAAACTTAAAACGCAATTCTTTATTCACCCCCCCGGTGAATTGAAAGGTGCAAAAAATACGTTTATTTTTATCAAAAAAAAATAACAGGTTTCGTTTGTTTTTTGCTTTTGGGGCACCCCCCGCACTGTTCTTGACGCAGCCCTTTTACGTAAATTTAATTTAAAAAAGCATTTCTATATTTACCACAGGTGAAATTTAAAAGGGGCAAAAAATTCCGTTTTTTATATCAAAAAATAAAAATTTTCGTGTTTTTTGACTTTTTCGCAACCCCGGCACTGTTCATTGCGCAAAAATTTTACTAAATCTTTTAAAAAAGGGAATTTTTATATTAACCCCAGGTGAAGGAAAGGTTTCAAAAAATTTTCCCTTTATTATATCAAAAACAAAACCCGTTTGTGTTTTTTGACTTTTTCGGGACCCCCGCACTGTTTTATTGACGCAAGGGGTTACGTAAAAAATTTAAAAAAGCAATTCCCATATTCACCAAGGGAAATTTAAAGGGGGCAAAAAAAAAACAGTTTTTTTATCCCAAAAATAACAGGGTTTTTTTTTTTTTGCTTTTTTGGGACCCCGCATGTTCATTTAAAGAGCATCTACGTAAATTTTTAAAACAGCAATTTTTATTCACCACAGGGGGATTGAAAGGTGCAAAAAAAACCGTTTATTTTATTTAAAAACCCCTAACAGTTTGTGTTTTTGACTTTTGCGCACCCCGCACTGTTCATTTTACGCAGGGACTACGTAAAAACTTTTTAAAAAAAATTTTATATTCACCACAGGGTTTAATTGAAAGGTGAAAAAAATACCGTTTATTATATCAAAAAATTAGCCGTTACGTGTTTTTTGACTTTTGCCCCCCAGCCCTTTTTCATTTTAAGCAGGGTTTTAGTAAAACTTAAAACAGAATTCTTATTTCACCACAGTGAATTGAAAAGGTTTTCAAAAAAATTTTCCGTTTTTTTATATCAAAAACATAAAAAGTTACGTGTTTTTTTACTTTTGCGCACCCAGGGACTGTTCATTGACGCGGGATCTACTAAATCTTAAAACAGCAATTTTTATATTCACCCCCAGGTCAATTGAAAGGGGGCAAAAAAATTTCCCGTTTATTTATCAAAACATAAAAAGTTACATGTTTTTTTTACTTTTTGGGACCCAGCCCCTTTTTCTTGACGCAGCATTAAGTAAATCTTAAAAAAAAGGGAGTTTTTATATTTACTAAGGTGAAGGAAAAAATGCAAAAAAAAACTGTTTATTATATCAAAACATAAAAAAGGGTTTCTGTTTTTTTACTTTTGCGCACCCCGGGAATGTTCATTGCGCAAACACTTGTAAATCTTTTTAAAAAAGCAAAATTTTATATTTCACCCCCAGGTGAATTTAAAGGTGCAAAAAAAATCCGTTTTTATATCAAAACATAACAGTTACGTGTTTTTTTACTTTTGCGCACCCAGCAATGTTCATTGGGGCAAACATCTACGTAAATCTTTAAAAAAACAGCAATTTTTTTTTTTTTATTCAACCCCAGGGGGAATTTTGAAAGGTTTTCAAAAAAATACAGTTTAAATTTTATCAAAAAATAACAGTTTCGGTTTTTTTTACTTTTGCGCCCCCCAGCAAAGTTCTTGACCGGGGCATCTACGAAAATTTTTAAAAAAGCCCAATTTTTTATATTCAAAACAGGTAATTGAAAGGGGCAAAAAATACCGTTTTTATTTTTCAAAACAAAAACAGTTACGTGGTTTTTTTTACTTTTTGCGCACCCAGCACTGTTCATTGACGGGACATCCACGTAAATCTTAAAAAAAGCAATTTATATCACCCCAGGTGAAATTTAAAGGTGCAAAAAATACCCCTTTTTTTTATATCAAAACATAAAAGTTACGTGTTTTTTGACTTTTGCGCCCCCCAAAACCTGTTCATTGACGCAGCATCTACGTAAATATTAAAAAAGCAAATTTTTATATTCACCACCCGGTTTAATTTGGGGAAAGGGGCAAAAAAAACCCTTTTTTTTATATCAAAACATAAAAGGAAGGGTTGTTTTTTTGACTTTTTTCGGGACCCCGCAATGTTTATTGACGGGAGCCCTCTACGTAAAATTTTTAAAACAGGGAATTTTATATTTTAAACCCCAAGGTCAATTGAAAGGTGCAAAAAAATTTCAGTTTATTATATCAAAAAATAACAGTTACGTGTTTTTTTTACTTTTGCGCACCCAAACAATTTTTCATTGACGCAGCAAACCTTTGTAAATTTTTAAAAACAGCAGTTCTAAAATTTTACCCCAAAGGGGAAATTTAAATGTGCAAAAAATATGTTTTTTTATCAAAAAAAATAAAAGTTTACGTTTTTTTTTGAAAATTTTTCGCACCCGCACTGTTCAAAGACGCAGCATTACGTAAATCTTAAAACAGCAATTCTATATTCACCCCAGGGGGAAAATTTAAAAGGGGCAAAAAAAAAACCCTTTATTATATCAAAAACCCTAAAAAGTTTCGTTTTTTTTTGACTTTGCGCACCCCGCACTGTTCATTGAAGCAGATCCCAGTAAATCTTAAAAAAGCAATTCATATTCACCACAGGTGAAAATTTAAAGGGGCCAAAAAATACCGTTTATTATATAAAAAAAACAAACAGTTTACGCGGGTTTTTTTACCTTTTTGGGACCCAGCAAATGTTCATTGAGGGGAGCCCTCTACGTAAATCTTTAAAAAAGCAATTCTATATTCACCCCAGGTGAATTGGGGGAAGGGGTTTCAAAAAAAAAAACCCTTAAAAATTTTTTCAAAACATAACCCGGGTTTGTGTTTTTTTTCTTTTGCGCACCCCGCAATGTTTTTTTGGGCGCTGGCATCTACGTAAATTTAAAACAGCAATTCTATATTAAACCCCCAAAGGGGAATTGAAAAAGGTTTCAAAAAATACCGTTTATTATATCAAAAAAAAAACAGTTTCGTGGGTTTTTTTCTTTTTTCGCACCCAGCACTGTTCATTGGCGCAAACATTACGTTTAAAACTTAAAAGGCCCAAAATTTTATTTTCACCATTGGTGAAATTTAAAGGTTCAAAAAAAATTCCGTTTTTTTATATCCCAAAAAATAAAAAGTTAAGTGTTTTTTTGGGCTTTTGCGGGATCCCGCAAGTTTTATTTTACGCAGGGAAACTCGTAAATCTTAAAAAAAAGCAATTTTATATTCACCAAAAGGGGGGAATTGAAAGGTGCAAAAAAATTTTCCCTTTATTATACCAAAAAAAAAAACAGATACGTGGGTTTTTTTGGGCTTTTGCCCCCAGGCCAGATTTTTTTGATTTGACACCCCTTTCCGTTTTAAATTTTTTAAACCAGCAATTTTTTTTTTGATTGAGGGATTTGGAATAAACTGTGATTTTGCCGGGCTTTTAAAAAAGAGGACTTTTTCCAAAACTATTCCAAAACCTTTTCAAAATTTTTTTTAAAATTTTTTGAACATGGAGCGAAATTTCAGGTGGTTAAACGAGCAAAAAGGGGGGGTTTGCCCCATGGGGGGGTAGAGGTTTTTGGGGGAAGGTGAGGGAAAAGGGGCTACTTCCAGGTTTCTGGCGACCAAAACGCATGCCAGCGGGATCGTAGATGGAGGACCGTCAGGCCTGTCATCGCTGGGTTTTAGGGCCCCGTGAAACTAAGTAAGAAACATCGTCGCCAATCTGTCCTTTTAGTGGTTAATGCAACCTGATCTAGCATCTTACCTCCCCCGTCCCCGCAGTACGGCCCAAATGTCGGGCATCAGGCCCTCCCTCGTATCGTTTCCCAAAATGAAAGGGAAGGGAA